>JAPYZT010006604.1:0-10591 GCA_030522965.1 Tryphoninae sp. A BG-2022a | reverse complement strand
CTTAAAATATAGCTGACAATATACCTTATTATGTCCAAAAAACTTCAAAACTTTCTATCGAGTACTTTCTTTTAAAAAAATTCGCGAAAATCTCCTAATTTTTCATGGATTAAACTTGTATAACCCCTTAACCCTTTGAGCTCTAAGGACACATATATGCATCAGTCTATGCGTCTGCGCACCACATAAGCTTGAAAGTACTCAGGTCTCAAAGGGTTAAGAAATTGTTTCAAATCTTTGTTCCAATACAATTTTGTTCCCCGTGTAGTTTTATGAATTCTGTAGAAATCCGTTTTTTATTCTTCTTCTTCTTCTTCTTCTTCTTCTTTTTCTATTTTTGGTAAATTTTATTAGCCCTTCGATATTATTTGCCCGCTGCGTTTATTTTATTTCGAAAGGAGTTTCGTTTTTTTTTGTTTCTTTCTTTTGCCCTCTACAAAAGTCAATCAGTACACGAATCACGAATATACGAGGGATTTAATTTGGAGGGAACGTTTGAAATGAGATTTCGCTCTCTCTGTGCCGAACGGGGGCTAACAAAGAGCTGTACACTTGAATGTGTATACTTGAAAGGGCCAATATAGCAAAGAGGCAGAGAGAGAGAGAGGAGTAAAAAAAAAAGAAAAAAACAAAGGAAGAGAGAAGAGACGGAAGCGTGGAGGAGAAAGGTGGACACGCACACAAAAAGAAGAGGCAAAGAGGGGGGGGGGCAGAGCTACACACAGGTATAAGCGGAGAAGAGTGGAACGGGAAACGAACGCGAGAGCACGGGACTCTCGGTTGTACGAGTCTCGAATATCAAATAGCCGAAGCGTGTCCTCTCCATCGCGAGCTTTGGAGCATCGTGGCCACCGAGACCGCACAAGAGCGACAAGAAAATATGGAAACTTTACATCTGACCGCTCCCTGGAATATCGCTTGTCACGCCTATGAGCTTACAGAGACATAAATTCCAACCCTTTGACGGCACCTCCATTCGCTCCAAAAAAATTGACAAAATCCTTAAATTATATACGTCGAGCATAAACTGAAACAAAAGATTTATAATGTAATCGGATTTAACCCCCTATAGTCACACCTCTTAATAATAACGTAGTAATCACACGGGGTGTAATACACCCCACTCACTTTGGCCAGTGGAAAATCATGCAAAAATTGCAAAAAAAAGTTTTCACAAATTCTACAATCTATTTTCAACCTTTTTTATAAGACTGCGTAAATTATTTTACAATCGCTTCATTTTTTTTATGAAAAAAAAATTATCCATTTTCGAAAAATTTTGGAATGAAATCCCAGGTTGAAAATGGGCTGGGGTGTATTTTACCCAGTGTGTTGGGTTTGTTTATTTAGTAAACGTAGAATGGAAGAAAGAAATTTATGTTAGATTGTTTATATAACGTGAAAATGTTTCACTTACCTTATAAACGTACTGGTCGAACATTCTGCAAACGTCGAGATCAGTCCCGAGCATAGAATATCCTCCGTCCATACAGTCGGGTCCAACTGACGCTGACGATGTCGATCTCATTAATTTCTTCTCACCACCTGTGATTAAATAATTGACAGGAATAATTATCGTGGATATTTCTTTCTTTGTAATTGTTCGTGTAATTTATAAATAACGTAATACGTACCGAATAAACTTATCGCAATTGCACCGACAATTCCGTCGCTCATCGTATATTCGTAGTTTACGATTTTTCAGCGAGTTTGTCTTACGTCCCACGTCGTTGATTTTATCACGACGAAATTAACGCACGATGAATTATCACTACACTGTTTATTACCACGAATTTTATAGGTTAATTACACGGGGATTTTATTATTATTGTTATTATTATAATTTTATATCGATCGGTGAATTCTTGTTGAGAAAAAAAAGGAAAGAATTGATTGTTACACTAAAGAGGGGACAATGGCGTCGTGAAGGTTAAACCCGTTGGGCCGAGAAACATGGCCGATTGTTATACACTTATACGAGGTTGTTTACGTTTTTCGTATTTCAATGCCGGAATGGAGTTTTCGACGAGTGTGTTGTACTTGCACGTCGTTGCTTTGTAATAAAGCAACGGGTTTACATTATTTCCCGTAAGTACGGAAACTTTGTTGAAAATGCGTAATTCTTGCGTTAAAAAAACGATAGAGAAGAACACGAGTGTTGCTCGATCTTCTCTAGTCTCTTTCCCCCACTCTTTTTTATGGCTAGATCGCTTACCTCGTGACTTGATAGACAGCCCTTTTTTCACTGGTACGTATATCTGTCTCAGTTCGTGTATTTTACGCGAGATAACCTCCTGTCGGTGTACAAATTCACTATAATTAACTCGATCGAGTTAAATCGTGTATTATCGCGAATATCTTCGAGTATTAAAGCACTTTTCACGCGCTTCATTGCCACCACAAACAAGTCACGGTAAGTATGGCGTCACCTCACACGCCAAAGTCTCGTGTCGTTTGTTTTGCCGAAAGCGCCCGATTAATTCCGACTGCCCGTTCGAACGTTCGGGAGACTGTCCGTTACCCGCCGCGACTAAGTCCGCTGAAACCCCCCTCCGACCCGCCCCCACTCCGCCGGTGGCGAAAAAATAAAACGAAAAAATTGCTAACAACGCGATCTCTTTTTTTTACTCGTACTCGTCACAAGGTAGCATGATTGAGAAGTTGACGATCTCGTTTACGGATGAAGTTAGAACCGAACGAGAGTCCCCCGATAATTGGAACGAGTATCTCGATGTTAAAAGTTTAATGGATCGTGTTACAAGACGCTCTTACCTCTTCGCACTCTCGCACCACTATCGTCGCACGCACACACGACACACACACACGCACGAAGTAAGCCGAAGTGTGAGCAGAGTACCACGCGCAACGCAGGAAAAAAATTAGTTGCCAGCTTTGCGATTAGTTCAGTTGTAATAATGACATGTTGCGGGGAGGCGCTGTTGTCGTTATATCGAATGATTATTTTTTCTATGTATCGTGCACTCAATAATCTCTCGACGTATCACGGTTACATTTCACAAATAATTATAGTGCTTTATAGTGTCCCGTTACATTAAAGTATCCCGTGATACAATAATCTCTTGATTACATTCGGTCAGTGTATAAAGTAATAACACTCGATGTAACAATGAGCGATAATCGAATTTATCACAAATATACGTGGGCAACGAAAAAAACAACACCATCGAAAATATCTCTCGATCCAAATCCACGATCGTGCACTATTCGATCAGAAATCCTTCACTCGCATTAACGAAGTTTCACTACACCCACGAGACGAACTTTTTGATGAGATCCACGGTAAAATGCATTCGCGATTACTCCATAGAAAATCGTACGTGTCGACAGTCTGATTAGGAGTGTGAAAATTACGTGTCGCGTGTTCACGGAGATCAAAATCCCCCTCTATGCCTCGTATACAAGCACACGAGAGAAAAAGACAGAGCGTTGAGTGGAGCAACGACGACGGTGTCAAGTGACGTTTTGCGTGCTGGAACGTGCGCGTGGTGGAACGCGAGGGACAAAAGTACCCGTGGCACAACTCGAATGTTGTTCGGCGCGCTCTCTCGCTCTCGACTTTCTCTCTTTCATTCGTCCCTTTCCTCTTGAAACGTCGTATATCTCTATCCTCTTCCTCGCGCCCGGTCACTCGTTTCCACGGCTAGGTTAGGTCGAGAGGGAGTTGATGCGAGAGAAAGAGAGAGAGAGTCAAGTCGCGTCGTGTGCAACCCCACCCCTCGTTTCTGTGGCTAGGTTAGTACCGTGTTTGTGTCTCGTCGCGTAACGCGCGTTTTGTGTCGTGTGGCTGGCTCGCCGGTCAGGATTTAACGTGTGCTGTAGAGGCGCGCGGTGTGCGTGCTTCTGCGATAGTCGCCGTGGTTGCAGTGCGCGCGAGTGTACAGCGTTCTCTCCTGAATTCCCCCCACCATTCCGCCCCGCCCGTCGTGCCACTACCTGCTTCGTAGTCTCGAGCTCTTTCCCCTTACCCTCTCTTCGCGAATTCCCCGCGCTCTTGTCCTATTCTACCCTCCCCGCCGCGCCGCACGGAGAATTCGGCGCCTCGTGCGCAGTAACAACGCGAAATGACGATAGCCCGCGTCGAAATTCACCGATTCCGGACAATGAGGTATGCATGCCTGTGTGCATGTGTGTGATGTGTCATATTTATCGAATGTCGAAGATCGCGTCGCTTCGGTTCTGCATTCCCGATAATTTTGAAGAATTATCCAACGAAATCGTAATATTATCAGACACGAAGAATTAAGCAACAGGATTACGATGAACATGAGGTTTTTGACAATTTGTACACGAAATTGCAAACAATGACAGTCGAGGTAAATTCTAACCTCACAAACATAAAGGACCCTCTCTGTCAAAAATAGGCGGGAACGGCTGTTTCCATTAATTAAAACGATCACAAGGTAACATATTTCGATATTATATATATTTATATGTAAATAATATTTAAAAAAACAATAATCTCATTGCAGTACAGGATTAGAAACTCTATGCACTATGACAATCATCCACACAACGTTATCGAGAGTGTAAGTGAAATCTCTCAATGCTTTATACTAGAACTAGCAATTTCACTCACGGTCCATAAATCTCAATGAAAACTTATAGCAGCATGAAAAAGAAATTGATAAAAGTGTTTCTCTGTACAGTTTCTCTGTGAAAATAATCTTAAAGAAAGATTGGAAAGCTCGAATGTATGTTTGCGCTTGGAAAGGAACTAGATTAAAAAATCTTGCGCAACATTTTTCTAACTGAATTTCTTATTCCATCAGGTGTACAGAGTTCTCTTCGGTCATCGAGTTCCAACTGGCCACGTTTCTGCCAAGTGGACCACGATCATGGAAAATCCAATAAGAAGCGAAACAGCGAGAGATGACAACTCGTCGAGCGATTCATCATGCGCAAATATAGTTGATTAGTAGTAACGCCTGCAATGTCGGATATCTTTGCCAAGGTGTACATAACAAGTCTCTACGCCTTTATTATCACATACCTACGTATTACACGTATACGCCTTTCCGTTTTGCCGTCAAGATTTATCGTTCGACTTATAGCTCGAGGTCTTTTGCGAAAAAGAAACGGAAAACGAAAGAAAGAAAAAAAGGTAAAAGAAATTAGCCTCTCCTCGCGGTATTAACGGGGCACGCGCTCTCGTTATTCCATGTACGTGTATCGTAGTCTGGTAGATTTCTTTTCGCGGCTACCTAAGTGATTCCTAGAATTACATCCTATATCATTCTGTCGAGAAATGAGGGAGAGAAAAGAAAGGTGGTGGTGGTGGTGGTCGTATTCGCGAGTATTACTTTACTTTATGACTGCGGACATTTTTATTGCTCGGGCTATTTTAGTGGCTATTTTAATGGGCTATAAACAAGCAGACGCGCGATTACGCCGGATATATATCGACCGGACTGACGGAATAATGACGAGAGCGAGCAACGTCCCGCACCGCTCCGTCTTGCTCTCGTATAGTTTGCCAAATTTATACGCCTTTTCCTTCGATGAAATTTTGGTTATTCGCATAACCATAACGAAAACTCGCTCTTCGACATACATGGAAGTTCTTTCTCGTCCGAGTAATTTAATCTGGTTTATATCGAGCCTCTTTTATAATACTATGTAAAACTCGACAATGGTAACGGGCACTAAAAATTCTGCAACGATCTACTTTATATTTCTGAAGTCCTCTGGTACTGAAATTGATTCAAAGCGTAGAGATAATTTGAATTTATTTTATTGAATATCGTTTGCTTTTCGCAAGTAAATTCCTGTACAAAACTATCGTGACCAAGCACGTGGTCGTCACGTGGATGTTTCCATTCATGGAAAACGTGTACGCGAAGTACACCGCGGGCCAAAGCGGCGTAAACGTGGGACAGAGAGAGAGATAAGCTGCACAAGCTCGTCCCTGGCCAACACGTGACTGACGATAATGGTCATGGTACGTGTACATATATTTTGTAAAAGTGGTACCGGTAACAGGCAGACCATAGTAGTAGTACTACTACTACTACTAGTGGTAGTATATCACGGCAGTATTATAGTCTCTACGAGAACACGAGTTAAGGGGGAGGAGGACTAGCTTGTATAGGAGAGTGAGAGAAAGAGAAAGAGAGAAAATCGAGCAGTATTACAGCGAGAAAAGAGCCAGGGGCTACGAGCACAGTAGAGCACGAGAGAGGATCGAGCGTTATAGCGAACGAGGTAATAGAAGCGTCGAGTAAGACCTAGAAGCGTGCCGTAAGAGGCTCTAGGCTATCCTACTCGTGATGGTGAATACTCTATACCTGTATAGGTGTAAGTATACCTGTAGCTATTGAGGTACAGTCACTGGCACATTTAGCTACTTTTTTCCACTATTGCTCAGAGAACTCGTTTCCATCGACAGAATTATTATCAATATACAAGTGGACTAATTTCTAATAATTTCAACGTTCATTAATGAAAATGAATGATTATGAAATTTAAGATATTATTGTAACTTGGATTAATTATAAATTGTTTATTTTCTTCTATTTTTACGTATGAATGTTAGAAAACAAGTGTTATAAAACCTCTAATTATCTCAAGAGCCGGTTTAAACACCCACGATCTTCGCTCTTGTTTTTCTTTCGAGGAAGAGGAATATCCACCGCAGGAACTTGAAACGACTGGGTCGTCTGGCCAAGGACTGGACTCGACATTCCAGTGGAAGGGTACCGCGTTGCTAGTAGTAGTACGAGTCTGTGAATATCAGACGGCGGTGGCTGTGGTGGCTTCTGGTGTGGAACAGCCGGTCGGAAAGGATCCGAGAGGCAAGTAAGAGAGACGAAGAGAAAAACCACTCGGAGCTGGTTAAAAGAGCGAGATAAAGATAGAAGAGCCGAAGCGTGGTGGTTCCAGCACCGAAGGCTCTGCTCGAGTGGAGTTGTAGAGTAGCATGTTATGTGGCAAGCTCTCCGACGGTGCGACGTCGACGCCGGGCTTTTGCCCATGAGCTCTTCGTCCCACTCTGGCTCACGTACATCGAGGCGAGACCGCGAATAAGCGGAAGTGAGACCGACGATGTTGGAGGAAGAGAAGAGCGGAAGCCATGGGCGATCGTCGAGGGTCAGGGCATGATATCTGAATTCCTTTTCTCCCTCTCGCTTTTCTCACCCTCGAGTGAGAGAGGCAATACCGTACTCGCTGTATATATTTATATAGTTATATACATATATATACATATATATTTCTCACAAGAGGGCGGACAGAGAAAGCTATAAAATCCGTTATATCCTTTCTCACTCGAGCTTTATCGTTTTAACTCCGTATCCCGTTACACACACACACACTTTCGTCCTACGATTCTCATCCTACGCTTTCCTCCTTTTGCACCCTTTCTATCTGTTTCCCTCTCTCTTTCATCCCCGACATTCTCATCCCCTTATTACCACCCTTATGTACTCTCTGTCTCACTCTCTCTCTCTCTCTATCTCTCCCCGGTTCTCTCGTGGCACGCTCCAAGACCGTGCTTGGCCGCTCTCGACGACGACAACGGCGTCACGTTGAGTAGCTGAAGAGGAAGAGAGAGAGAGAGAGAGAGAGAAAGACAGCTTCCGGCACTCGAGTCGACCTTAAGGACTTTGCTCCAGTGGCCCATTCCCATCTCTCGACACTCTCACTCTCTCAAGTTCACGACCTGCGACTAAATGCCGAGACGATGCTTGCCTCGACTCGTCTTCGAGGCACTCTACATGTTGGCAACCTCCTAGGAGTTGAACCGCTCGAGTAACCCTCGTTTCCTCTCTGTCAGCCAGACACCCTGGTGTTACGAGACAAGTCTGTCGTCTCCCTGACCTTTGCTAAGAACGTTATCGTTATCTAGGTAAATCCTTCGAACGCTTACATTCCTTCTTTATCTACAAACAAAATCAAATAATCCAAAATATACAAAGTAAAACGAAAATTTTCTCACCCTCGTTCTTCACATATTTCTCATCTTTCTAAATATAAACTTGTCTGTAAACAGATTTTTTTTTAAACAGAGATTATTCGTGGATCTTTCAGTTCACTAATTATTACGAGGGAATCTCGTATTATCGTTCGACAAGAGACGAGAATTGTACGGGAATGGAGAAGAGTCGCCGTTAGGAAAACAAGGGTGGTGGGGAGGGGGGGGGGGAGGGTGGATTCTAAATTCGAATTAGGGAAAGGCAATTTTCTAGTTACACTAAACTTCGTCTAATGGCTTCAATGTCGAAGCTCGTAAAAAGCTACGATCCCTCTCCCATTCTCGCTCGATCTGCCTCAGAACTACCCTCCGACATTTTCCACTACCTCGCCATTTCAACGTGTTTGCAAACTTTTCTCAATGTGTATGTGAATTTTCTCCCTTGCTGTATAGCAATCTTTCGTTTTTTTTTCTCTCTCTCTCTCTCTCTCCTTCTCTCTTTTGTCGTAAAATAACTTCGATCAATAGTCCATATCCTTTTTCATGCCCCACGAGGGAACAATTTTCGACCGTGGCAACGTTACGAATTGAAAAAAAAAAAAAAGAAGAACAATATAATAATAACAATATAATATAATAGGATAGGAAATAATAGGATTATTTTTTTTAATACTCGAAACATTCTATATTTTCTTCTTTGTTTTCTTTTTCCAGAACAATCTTCTCGCGGAAATGGACCAAAAGTTGGCACGATGGAGAAAAAAAAAAAAGAAAGGATCATTGCTCTCGTTCTTACGTACGTGTATAAATGTAATTTGTGTTTAAATTTATATGTATAAACTTTGAGCGAATACAAATTCATGGTTGGATTTACAGGAACACGAGTACACGCCGAAGAGAGGAATTCGCGATGGTGAGGAAGAGGAATAGAGAGAAGACAGAGAGAGAGAGAAGGACGCGACCAGACGAAACACGGGGGCGCAAGTTCCGAGAGTCTCGTCGCGCGCGCATCTCATGGGAATCAATATCCGCGAGTTCTACCTCTCTCCCTTTCTCCCTCTCTCATTCTCCCTGTCTCTCTTGCTCTCACTCACTTTTCACCCCTGCCCCCCCCTTCCCCCTTGGAATTCTCGTCGACCAGACCCAGCAGCTCCGCACCACCCCTCTCGTTGCAACCCTCTTCAACCCCCCTCGCGCACAACCTGCCACAGCGTTGTGTGGCGGCTGATAAACGTGATTTAGAGAAGGAAGTGCTCTGTATGGGTGTATATGTGTGTATGCTAGGGTGTGGAGATGGGAAAGGGGTTGAAGGAACGAGAGGGTGAATTTCTACCCTTCTCCCCTCTCTGAAGCACAAGCGAATCGTCTCTCATCCATATAGAACCTATTTTCTTCTCTCTCTCTCTCTCTCTCTCTCTCTCTCTCTCTCTCTCTCTCTCTCGTTTTTTCTCCACCCCACGTACTTTCCCGTTTCTTCCTCTTTTTCTCTCAGTTCCACAACATTCTACGCTTTTTTGTTCCCTCGATTTTTCTCTCTCCTTGGTAACCCTACCCCCCGTTTTACTCGATTCTCTCTTCTACCCCTTCTCTCTTTCTCTTCCTGTTTCCTTCTCTCTCTCTCTCTCTTTCTGACACACACACATACAAAACAAAACGAGCATATATATAAAAGTACAAAACATTCAATTTGGACGTCAAGTTAAAACGAAATGGATTTTCTACTCGACGATACGTTCGACCGGAAAGTGTTTGCCGTTATTTCATCCCTTCAATTTTTATTTTCATTCTTAAGATTTTGTTCTTTCTCTCGTTTTTTTTTTTTGTAACCGTAAAGCCTTTCATACATTTTCCTTTGTTTTACCCATATTACGATAACGTACGTTTATAATAATCGTAACCGCCGCACGGTTATGAGCAATTGCTCACTTTTTCTACTTCGCAAACAAATTTCTGTTATCTGTTTTCTTATTTTTTCCCCCTTCTTTTCCTCCCACTTTATATCTCACCTTGAGAGAAACAGCGATCCCGCGACCGGGAGAAAGCTCGAGAGAAGTTTAAACATTGACAATACGCCGATATATATTCGCGAAAGAAAATTACGTCGAAAATAGGAAACGAAAAAACGCACGTGCGAGATCGATGCGTCGAGAGAATCGTTGGAAAATGAAATATTCCGAGGACCCTCGTTCTTTCTCCTCCTACCTCGTTCCGCCGCTTGCAGAATGATGCCGATAAAAAAAAAGGAGAGAAGGCGCGAGAATCAAGAGAGAGAGAGAGAGAGAGAGAGAGAAGAGTTTTCGGCGTTCGCGGAAAGCTGCATTCGGAAAAGAATTACAAGCCATTTCAATCACGTTTCCAATTTCATTCGAGGCATTCCCCTACCCCCTCCTACCTCGTCCGACCCGCTCCTCCGCACCCCGTGCCCTTTGATCCCTCAGCAACCCCCTTTTCGGAACGCTCTCTCCAAGAGGATGCGCTGCATCGCGACGTCGCTGGAACGTGATAGATTTACCATCCGAGGACGAATCTCGAGAACCATTGCTTTTTCTTTTTTATCTGTTAATATTTCATTACACTTTTTCAAAAGAATGTTTCATTGTCGAAATTTTAATTTTACAATCATTGTTGTTACGAAGCAAAATTATTTATTGTAAATGTCGT
>JAPYZT010006587.1:370-13184 GCA_030522965.1 Tryphoninae sp. A BG-2022a | reverse complement strand
ATTTATTTATTTATTTATTTATTTATTTATTTATTTATTTATTTATTTATTTATGTATTTATTTATTTATTTATTTATTTATTTATTTATTTATTTATTGCAATCGTTCAATTATTTACAGCAAATCCGGTCCTCGAGGCGTTTGGCAACGCGAAAACAAAGCGCAACAATAACAGTTCGCGTTTTGGTAAATTCATGGAAGTTCATTTCGATGCAAAGTGCCAAGTCGTTGGCGGCTATATCTCTCATTATCTCTTGGAAAAATCACGAGTCTGTCTTCAGAGCTCGGACGAAAGAAATTATCACGTTTTTTACATGATGTGCGCCGGCGCACCGGCGGAATTACGAGCGAAGCTCGGTATAACGAAACCCGACGATTTTCATTACCTACGAAGCGGTTGCACGCAATATTTTTGCAATGAAAAGTCGGAGAAGAAGCTCAACGAAGCGCAAAAGAGTCGCGATCAGAGCTCAAAGGGAAGCCTGTTCGATCCCATACTCGACGATGTCGAAGGCTTCAATGCCATCGATCAGGTAAAAATAAAAAATAAGCGTTTTATAAAACATTCAATAATGAAACTAATTAATTTTCATTTTTATTAATTTCTTGTAATAATTTATCTATTGCCAAACGGAAATTTCTTTACGAATAGGAGAAAGCTACGGTAACTTTTGTAAACAATTTGTCGATCAACCTTGATAAAAATCATTTTTTTTACGAGTAAATTCAAGCCTCATTATTTCCATCTCATTATCATTTCTTTCATCGATTTATCAATTCTCTCAAAAATTTTATATTTTCGTAAAAATTCCAAATAAATTTTAATTTCTTCATGAAATTTTGAATATGTCGTGCGTTGTGCATCGCTTTTTTTTTATCAATGCACTCTGCCATGTCATTTAGAGAATCGTGTATAATCACTCTTATCACTAGTTTCATTTTTAAGCAAAATATTTGATTATTATCAAAAAATCAAATTTTTCAAAAATTACGATTTTGAAAATTCAGGCTTTAACTCGCCTCGGGCTGACGGATGACGAGCGTATGCAAATTTACACAATGGTAGCTGCAGTTCTTCATCTCGGCAACATCATGTTCGAAGACAATCCCGAAGACACGAAAGGAGGCTCGAGGATAGCAGCTAGCTCGGAAAAAGCTGTTCACATGTCCGCGAAATTGTTAGGAGTCGATCCTGAGGAGCTTAGACAAGCTCTCGTCTCGAAAGTGATGCAAACCAGTCGCGGTGGAATCAAAGGAACTGTTATCATGTAAATTACAAAAATTGTTGATAAGACCATTTTTATAAAGATATTTTTTTCTTATTTACTCGAAGATAACCAATTAATCTTTTGTCTTCCGGAACAAGGGTCCCACTCAAAGTGTACGAAGCGAACAACGCCAGAGACGCACTAGCTAAAGCTATTTATAGCAAACTCTTCGATCACATCGTTGGTCGTATCAATAAAAGTATTCCGTTCAAGGCTTCCAGCTATTATATCGGAGTCCTCGATATCGCAGGATTTGGTAATTTATCTTTCATTTGAAAAAGACTTTGGAAAAAAAACATGGTTCTTCATCGATTACAAAACATTATCGATAACATTTCAAATTGAATAATAAACTATTGTTGATTTATTTTTAGAATATTTCAAAGTCAATAGCTTCGAGCAATTTTGCATAAACTACTGCAACGAAAAATTGCAACAATTCTTTAACGAGAGAATTCTGAAATACGAACAGGATCTCTACTCGAGAGAATCGTTGAACGTACCGAAAATTTCTTACGTCGACAATCAAGATTGCATTGGTAAATTGTTTCCAATTTTTTTGATAACTTTGTAAATCGACAATTTTTTGATTAATTCAATTCTTTCAAATCAGATCTCATCGAGTCTAAAGCTAACGGTATCTTCAGTCTCTTGGACGAAGAATCAAAGCTGCCCACCCGTAGTTTTGCTCATTTCACGAGCGAAGTTCACAGAGCCTGGAACGGACATTTCCGAATTACTTTGCCAAGAACGTCGAGATTGAAGGCACATCGAGAATTGAGAGACGACGAGGGATTCGTCGTTCGCCATTACGCCGGTGGAGTTTGCTATCAAACGGTAGAATAAAATGTTTCCAATCATCACAATTTATTTGATTTTTTTATATTTGTGTAAATTAAATTCTACCATTTTTCTTTTTAATCCAGAATCAATTCATCGAAAAGAACAACGATGCACTTCACGCGTCTCTGGAAGGTTTGATACAGGAAAGCAGCAACACTTTCTTGCGAACGCAATTCGCCAATCATTCCAGCCAAAAGGGAAAATTGACTTTTATCAGCGTTGGAAGCAAATTCAAGACGCAATTGGGGGAACTTATGGATAAACTGAAAAACAATGTAAACTATCCGGTAGTGATGAAGCATTGTTCGAATTAAAGTTGAACGAAAATTGAAAAAAAAAACGATGAGTCTTGTTTCAGGGTACGAATTTCGTTCGTTGTATTAAACCGAATAACGACATGGTCGATCATCAATTCGATGGTAACAGTATTCTTGGACAATTGCGATGTTCCGGCATGACCTCGGTGCTCGAACTCATGGAACATGGTTATCCGAGTCGCGTACCATTTCAAGAACTCTACAACATGTACAAATCGTACTTACCACCGGAACTGGCGAGACTCGATCCAAGATTTTTCTGCGAGGTGATATAAAAATTTGTGATTAATCTTAGAAAAAAAATTGTGTTTAATCGTAGAAAATTTTTCACATTTTTCGCATTCTTTTTTTGTTTTGATAATTGACAATATTGTTTTTGTCTTTTCAAGGCATTGCTGCATAGTCTGAAGCTTAACAAGAAAGATTTCAAATTTGGTATAACGAGGGTTTTCTTCAAACCCGGTAAATTCGCCGAATTCGACAAAATCATGAAATCCGATCCCGAGAATCTTCAAAAACTCGTGGCCAATGTGAAAAAGTGGCTTCTCAAATCGCGTTGGAACAAGATGCAATTCTGCGCCCTCTCGGTTATAAAATGTGAGTGGCATGATTTAAAAACAAACAAACAAAAAATTAAGCTATAAATTTTTGATTAATTCGACGATTAACTTTGATCGTAATTTTGATAATTTCAGTGAAGAACAAGATAATTTATCGACGAAATCATCTCATCGTGATACAAAAAATGGCTCGTATGTACATCGCGAAGAAGCAACATCAGCCGCGTATAAAGGGAATCGTGAAGATAAAAAATTTGAAGAGCCAGCTCGTGAGAATGCAGGAAACTTCGAACATGCTGAAGAGCGCGCGAGAGAAGAGCGTGAACGAGATCAAAAAATTGCAAGCCGAGCTCGAAGCTGCTGTGCAAAGAATCAGAGTAAGAAAATAAAATATCTTATCAATCTCCTTATCAACAGATTCCTCCTAAAATCATGATTAATCAAAACTTTCAGAACGATCCAAAAATCAAATCGACAGAAATCGATGTCCTTTACACGAAGTTGGTCAAGGAAGTTGACAATCAAATGTCCGGTCTACAAAACATGGTCAAACAACAAAAGATCGCCGAGGAACAGGAGAGATTGCGCAAGATAAAGGAAGAAATGGAAGCCGAGAAGCGACGAAAGGACGAGGACGAAGCGAAAAAGAAGGAGGAGGAGGAAAATCGCAAGAAGAAAATCGAGATCGAAGCGAGAAGAAAAACCGAGGAGGAGCAGCGAAGAAGACAAGAAGAGGAGGACAAAAAGACTGCTGCTGCGATCCAGGTGAGACAATAATAAATCCAGCAAAGATAAAACAAACAAAAAAACTAAAAGCAAAAATTCTAATCGCCGATAATCCAACGATAATACAATAACACTGTTATCAATAAATTGTTCAAGGCTCAATTAGAAACGGAAGCGATCGAAGAGAGTCGTTATCGCGAGCTTCTCGAGCAGGAACGTCGCGATCACGATCTCGCAGTAAGACTCGCCCAAGAATCCAACGGCCAGGTCGAGGACTCACCACCTCCCGTTCGAAGGTACAAGAATATATTTTCTTCACGCGTCTTACGATTCACCAATGTCATCAGTGTTTCATTCACTCACTTGCAACGATCGCACGAGAGCATTATTAATTTTTTTTTCCGAATTACGCAACGTCGAATTCGGCTGCGATTCGCGATAGAACGAACCAAAAAACAATCTCATTGAACAAAAAGAAAGGTTGGAATTTATGGATATAAATATTATTGTAATTGCACAGCGGATCGGACGTACGGGTTCCCCCGACAAACAACAACAGGCTAATAAGGTATTCTGAGTTTACAGGATTTTCGCATGGAAAAAAGGCAAAAATAAACAAACAATAAAACATCCATAACACGATTCTCGCGCACAATTCCTAAATTGCATTATGTTTTTTGGCTCTGTTTATTTTAACAGCTGATTTAGCCAAATAACAACGTTGTTCTTGAGTATCTTGGACGATCATCGATCATGCATGCTCCCCACCTATCCACGTCCTTGCTCTTTAACACATATTTTCATAAGTTTTCTTTGTTAATTTTGTATGTTTTTTGTGTTTAAACTAATTTTCGGTTTTTTTTCTCTCTCTCTCTCTCTCTCTCTCTCAATTTATCGAACTAATAAACAAGATTTGTATGTATCGCCTCGCACCGGTATAATCTTTATGTTAATTTGTACTTTGTATTACTGCATGCACTCGCCGAAGCCAGGAAAAATATTTTGTTTTCATGAAATTTTTTTGTAAATTTTTTGTGAAAATTGACAAAATTATTCTTTCATAAAAAATTGTATTTTTGTAACGCAGATCCGAACAAGTGCGCAATCATCAAGCTATGATGACGAACAAGAAGTACGATCTATCAAAATGGAAATATTCGGAGCTTCGCGACGCCATAAATACATCCTGCGACATCGAGCTTCTCGAGGTAAATACGAATTTCGATGTTATCAAACAAAATCGAATAAAGTCTTATCGTTCCTTACAAACTAACGATCTATTATTTGATAACAATAATTTTGATTATCTATCCAAGGCTTGCAGACACGAGTTTCACCGTAGATTGAAAGTTTATCACGCGTGGAAGGCGAGAAATCGTAGACGCACCACCATGGACGAGAACGAGAGAGCACCCAAGTCCATCATGGAAGCTGGTAAGATTTATCCTTTAAAAATTCCAACGAAGAAAACAAAATAATCCTCGCATTCTAATTTACTAATTTTAAAATTTTCCTAAATCTTACTAAATTTTGGAACGAATCTATCCAGCAGCAAAAACCCCGCGTACACCGAGTAAGCAGCAGCAATTGATTGTCGAGTCCTCGCAAAGATTCTTCAGGATTCCGTTCGTGCGTCCTGCCGCTGCGGGTCAACAGGACAATCCGAATACAGGAGGAAAACGAGGCTGGTGGTACGCTCATTTCGATGGTCAATACGTCGCGAGACAGAAAAAAAACAAAAAAAAAAAAAAAAAAAAAAAAAAAAAAAAAAAAAAAAAAAAAAAAAAAAAAAAAAAAAAAAAAAAAAAAAAAAAAAAAAAAAAAACAAGGATTTTTAAGTTTTTCCTCTCGACTCTCGTGTTCAAAGAAGAAACTATGTACACGTTGCTTTGTTTCTTTTTGTTTCAGGTATCGACGACATGCAGATGTGTGAACTGAGCCTAGACGAGACCGGTTTGACGAGGAAACGAGGCGCGGAGATACTAGAGCACGAATTCAACCGCGAGTGGGAACGTCACGGTGGCAAAACTTACGTAATTCCAGGCGATCGCAAAAAATGAAAATCCGTTGAACGATCGCCTTATGCGTAAAGGATAATTAAACAGCAACAAGAACAGCAACAAAAAAGAAAAAAATTTTCTTGTTTTCACCAACGTTCTATCGTACACATCGTGCCTCGTAGACGCGTATAACGATTAACAAAAACGTATATTACGTTGTCGAATATTTACAACAACAAAAAAAAGAACAAAAAAAAAACAAAAAAAAAACGTTACTTCTGTCATCAGCTTCGCACATTATTGCGTTCATGAATTTTGTCGATTAAGAGTTCTGTTTTTTCTCTTAGGCGGGCATTTTTTCATTACCTGTCGACGATAACAACAAAACAAAAAAACAATAACGTAGAGGTATGAAAAATAATACTGAAGCTTTTTCGGACCAAACGCAAAATTTTAAAATTTTACGTTCCATTTATTTCTTCCCTCGTTCTCCCCCGCCCCCCCCCCTCTCTGTATTACTCCGTCGTAATAAATTTTATTCTTCTACTCCCCCCCTCCCCCCCCCTCTCGTTGAATATATTCTTTATACATAATATATAATATATTATGATATAATAATATATTATATATAGTATAAAATATATCGTAATATAATAATATATTATATGTTATATATAATATATTAGAATATAATAATATATTATATATAGTATATAATATATTATAATATACTAGATTATATTTATATATATATATATATATATATATATTGAATTATTAGAGAGATTAGAAACAAAGAAAAAAAAGAAACGAAAAAAATGATATATTTAATTACGTCTAAGTATAAGTATTTATGATGAGATTCGAATGGCGAATCGATCGGTCAATGTGTAAATTAAATGAGAATTACGAAATTACACGGATCATCCTATATTGCGCGTCTGCGCGCAATTTATATTAATATAATTATTGCCTATTAATTATGTATAATACATATTCGTACACACACATATATATTTGTATATGTATAAACATATATATTTATATATTATGCCGTGCATGAGCACAGCAGTCTCTCGCTACTTTGCAGTCACGCGTTTCCGCATCGAAAATTTTTGAGAATGAGAGAGTAATGCTCCGGGTACATGCGAATATGTCAAAACGTTTTTGTGCGCAAGTTGTGTGAATTAATCAACATAATGAAAATAAAACAGTTTCGCACTGACTTTATTATTTTTTGTGCAAATTATCAATCTATATATGTATATTACATATATATGTATGTTAATATATAATTTAAGGTACGATATACGAGGCCTGTTAAGGATCGTTATCAATATATGGATTTTAGCGTTAACGATAGCGCTCGTTTTTTTTTCCACCGAGCTCCGAACTAAAACATGATATTTTTTTCGAATTTTCAAATTTTCCCGCCTTTCGCGTTTTTCGCATTAGGAATTTCGTTTTTGAATTAAAAATTATTTTGGCATCGTTCGATCGTTACGACGGATAAAAAATTATTTCTTTGTTTCCTTACTTACATTTTAAAAAAAACAGTCGAAATTTTTCTAAAAACAAAAAGCGGATGGATAAATAAAGGACGAAAATAAAAACTGCAAAATCGACAACTTCTTATCGTTATCATTTTTCTTTTCTTTCGATTACAGCTAATAGCTCCGGCAAGATTTTTGTCACGATCGCGATAATATCGAATCGTCATCTTTGTTTTTTCTTTCTTTGCATTTTTGCATTTCTCTCGCGTTTTTTTGCATTTGGTAAGAAAAACACGAATAATAATCGATCTCTGACGCAATTATATTTTTTTTTTTTTTTTTTTTGAGGAGCGTTTCTTATTAGCGTCTCGCGTCTTTGCGTTCGTCGTACGAGCTAAAAAGCTAGAACGAGGAATAATTGTCCGTCACCTCGAGAGGCGATATTTAAGTCGCGATAATTAAATTATCACTCGGGATTATTTCACTTGGGTGTTTCTTATTATTACCGAAGGGACGAGAGTCTTAATGCAAAGCCGTGAAGGCGTTCGGTGCTATCCAACCACCGAAACGCTTTTCCAATTCTTTTGCCACGGCGAAACACAGTCTGTCTTGATTTGGAGCTGCTATCACCTGTGAACAAAGATATTCAATTTTTTTATTTTTATCTCATTAATTTTGTTCAATTAAAATTTATTTAATTTAATTTCATTACATTTAATTTAATTTAAATTAATTTAATCTTTTTATTATTATTGTTAAAAAAATTACCTGAAATCCGATCGGTAAACCTTCCTTATCGAGTCCCATTGGGATTTGAGTGGCTGGAAAACCGAACACATTAGCGAGTAAACAATACATCGAAGCCTGAGCTTGAAGAATTATCTGTCCTCGTGGCGGTGCTGTGCACACGAATGTTGGATACAAAAATACTCCGTCGTCGCCGAGTATTTCCTAAAAAATGCAAAATAATTTCATTCAATATTTTTCAATCGAACCAAAGGAAAAGTCTAATTTAAAGGATCGAAGATTATCGCAGCGCGATTCTTACGAGGAACTTTTCGCGAAGCTGAGCTCCCTTTTTCGACCAGTGCCTGATCGACGATTCCGAGAGGAAGCCATTCGCGTCCTTCACCATTTTGATAAAAATCGCCGATTTTGTGTTCTGCGACATCCCCAAGAGCGCTTTGAGAAGTTCCACAGGAGCGTTTAATTCGTGCTGTGAATAAATAAAATTACAATAAAACATTTTTTCTTATCATATCTGATAAAAAAAATGACGTGGAATAAATATGAAATTTATGAATTCTTTGTTTACCTTAGGATCTTGCGGATTAAACAGTAGCTGCGGCAAGGTCTTCATCCCGAAAAACATGGACACTGTGATTTCAAAAGTTTCCGCTAACGACGCCACAGGCAGCTTGGAAAAAAAATTGATTCGATTAAGAAATTTTTTTTTCGATTTTGATTAATTGATTTCTTTGAAATTATCTCAGTGTTTACCTCGCTGACCGGTATTCCCAATGTTTCGAAGTGCGTAGCGGCTCTTTTGATCGTTCGCCTGATCGTTGAGTCAACCGACTCGGTACCGAAGCTCTGTCCAGCGTCCTCTTTGTAAAATATTTTGAGCTTTTTGATATCCACCGTCTCGTCGAGACGAAGCTTTTTTCCCTGCTCGCCGCTCATTATTCTCACGCACAGCGTGAGATCTTCCACGTATCGAGTCAATGGACCGAGCACGAGGAATTTTCTAAATTGTTCGTCGTCCGACATGGGATAGTGACCGGTGATTGGAATAATTTCTGGAAAAATTACAATTCGATTTTTATCACAATCAAAAATTGAATTTCAAAAATTAAAATAAAATAAAATATTTTACGTTGTATCGTATAAGCGAGTTATTATAATAATTGAAAATATATTTTTCAACAATTTTTATCAATTGTTCGATAAATTAATTAATATTTTCACATTTCTTAAATTTTTTATTTAATATTGTTTTATTTTACATTCTCTACTTCGATTTTTTTACACTCGAACACAATTCGAAAACTCACCGGGTGTTGGTTTGTGTCCGAATACACCGTTGAAAAGTCCTGGAACTCTGATCGATCCGGCAATATCGGAACCGATACCGATCAAGGAAGCTCCAGCTCCCAATAACGCGCACTAATTAACATAACCTAACTGTTAAATTCCGCTTCAAAATTTTGGATTTTATATTTTCAATTTACTGAATTTACTGAAGCAATTCAATATTTTCAATTTACTGAAAGCAAAAACCCACACGCTGTTTTGCTTCGCTGAGTATCCCGTGTAATATTAATGGTCAATCACATGCTCGAACGAGAACCATACATTTTTTCAATATATCAACCGGTTGACGTGTTTGTCCCAATGATAAAAAAAAAACATAGTTTAGTAAAAATATTATAATAATCCAGGAAAGTAAATTCTCGTATCATTACACGTCGTAACTCGGCAAATATGATAGACGAGGTTGTCTTATTTCTTTCAACGATAACTAAAGCCAGGAATAATCGTAATAATTTGTCAAATAATCGGAGAATTAAATTAATTGAAATGAATAAATTAAAATTAAATTAATTAGATAATTAAAAATTAATTATCAAATTAATTAGATAAATAAAATGAATTATCAAATTATCAAAAAATTGAAAAATCCAAAATTTAACTAATACCAAAATTGCAATTTTTCACCTCTCCGCCGGAAGAACCGCCGGCGATTCTTCTCACGTCATAGGGATTGCACGTTCTTCCATGCAACAAATTAGCCGAATCGAGATTGGTGCAGAGTTCCGGTGTATTGGTGACACAAAGTGGAATGGCGCCTGCATTTTTCATCGACTCGACGATCAAACTGTCAGCGGTCGCCTTGATCTCGCGTCTGACCATAGTGCAACCGGTGTAGCTGAGACCTGCGTGATAGCAACAACAACAAAAAAAAAAAGTATTACGTAATGAATCTTTGAAATTCTTCCGTGTTTGCATTATGGTCGACATTTTTTCAACTACGAGAGCGTTTCTAAGAAAGCGCAAAAATGTCGTTAACACGAGTGTTTTCGACGAGGAACTTGACGAAGGGTCGGGCCAAAAGTCGAGGACGAGTTGGAAATCAAATTTTATACACAATGAAAAAATGACCTTTGAGAGAACAACTCTCTTTCACGGTGAACGGGACGCCGTACAGTGGCATCTTGATCTCGAGTTGCGCCTGGGTAACCTCCGACGAGTTCAATCTCTTGTCACACAGCCTCGCCTCGGTCAAGGCCGCCTCGTAACGATCCTCCACAACGGCATTTAGGATCGGATTAACTTCCTTGATACGATCTATGTAAGCCTTCACTACGCTCTCGCTCGTAATCTGCATACGTAAATTCCAAGAAATCGCATTAAATCTTCCAAAGTGAAGCAAAAAATGAAGATAAAAAAAAAATGAAGATGGCCGCCGAGGACTTTGCGCCTGGAGACTATTGACGGGCGTAACGAGAGTTCAAGCTGCTCGACCTCTATAACGCGTGTCGTTTCCTCGAGAGGAACGAAGGTTTAAATTATCGTATAAGTCTCGCGGGGTCTGTGATACCCCAAGAATATAAAGCATTAAAAACTAAAAATATATATTTAAATCGAACGACAGATCTTACCTCACGTTCTCGTATTCTTCGAGCGATTTCGCAGGCGCTCAATCGAAATAGAGGATCGTAATTCTGTGGTAAACGAGGCGGTTCGAGTCGATCCCGATACCAGAATATCGGCTGAAGGATCAGCCTGAGCAGGACGATTTGAAGCCATGACAGGAAACGCAACACCCACTCCATCCTTCTTGATGAACTGGAAAAACATAAGTTGTTACTTTTATTAACCCATTATTATTATTGTTGTTGTTGTTGTTGTTGTTGTTGTTGTTATTATAGAACTGGAGGAGAAGTCAAAATGTATTTTGTGTAAATAGAGTTTCTAGTAGATCGGCGACCGATATTTTCAAATGGTCTCTTGCATCGACACACGAGACTTAGGCCTAATCCGTGTCGTAAAAGCGAAAGGTAAGACTCATGGGTGGCCGTACGTTAAAACACGCGGGACGAATACAAAACAGCCCTAAATTTTGATTTTACCCTGTGTTTGTGCAACAACCGATTTTCATAATATTTGTTACTCGATGCTCCTCGCTGGGAACGATGTAGTTGACGATATCGAGGTTGGCAACGTTCGACGACGAGAGACTAGTGGGCTTAGCCAAGCGAGTCCTTTCTGTGCGATTGAGCAAGAAGACCCGTGAGATCGGCAAGGAAATGCATACGGGAATCGGTACACCATCTCTATCGCAATGTTTCAAATTATACGTACGTAGGACGATAAATCTTTCATCGACGATCGTGACAGACGTTGCGCCGATCGGTATAGAAATCGGCACGAATGTAGTTACCGATTTCTATTGAAAACCTTGCATTCGATTTGCGATTTTTCTTATTGCTTCGGATTGTCGATTATGATATCGATATAAATATATATAAACAATAACCGATATACCGATCCATCGATCGCATGCCATTCAAAATTATTCACGGCTGCAATCCGGTTGAAATAACGTACCGCGACTTGGCCACGGCTACGCTGTTTCACATTGAACCGTGCGTGGCCTAAGCACGGATTAGTGCGTGGTAGGTCTGTTTTCGAACGTTAACGATCGTTCGAGTTTCGAATCACAAATGAAAAATCGTGAGATAATTATGGCAATTTCCTATCGACGCACGATCGGGCCAACAATCGAGCGCAATACCGACAAACTTTATTACCGTCACGCGTGTTCGATCCTACGTTTCGATGTACAGTTGAACTTCCCATAAGTTGACAATCGGGGACTACCGATTTTTCTTATTTAAAAATTTTTTGATTTTTTTTCTTCGCTCTTCCAGACTTTCCCGGCGGTTATGAGACAATCGAGATGTTAGATCGGCAGGCGATCGATCGATTTTCGAGCAGCTAACTTATTGGAAGTTCTGCTGTGTTTTAATTTACGCCGAAAAATCTACCGGATGTATCAGACTTCCGAAGAACAAACGGGACACACGGCGCCATATCGACTCACAATCAGACAATGCCATTAGCATATTTTCGGTCATCCTTTGTTTCGCGACATTTTTTTTTCGCATGATTCGATAGCGTCGATACGAACAAGCCTTCTTCCGTGGCCACATGATTCCAGTCACTATTTCGACCTTCGCTCGCATTTTCATGCATATTCCATGCGTTTTTAATTACGCATTCTCATTAAGGGGAAGAAAGAGCTTCGTTATAAAATCGTTGTGTCATTAGGTCATCATTGAATTTGTGCTTTATAACAACAACTGTCGATGTAACTCCAACTTATATTTAAAATTCCGGGAGACAATTTCTTTTTCAATTCTTTATTTTTTTTTTATTTTTTGTTTTTTCTAAAAACCGAAGAGGTATTATTGGATGTCAACTTTGATTTATATAGAAATAACGGAGCGCTTGAATTTTTTTTTTAATTTATCAAAGTTTTTACAATGTCTCTATCAACTTAGCCAAAATTTAACTTATGTCCACAAAAATAGGTTAATTGA
>JAPYZT010006586.1:0-10172 GCA_030522965.1 Tryphoninae sp. A BG-2022a | reverse complement strand
GGATCAATTTGAATTTTGAGTATGTTGTTCTTTAGTCGATTTGCAACAACTTTTCTTAATGAACTTAAACGCTTGGTCCATTTCCAATGTGAGAAAAAACGGGAATAAAATTTTAATCCCCCACCTAACCTTAACGTTTGAGCATAGTGGGAGTAAAAAAGTTGCAATCGTTGATAACTAAAGTTTCCATCCGCGACAAAAATATTCCTCGAAAAAAGCATGCGTGCAAGCTGTAAGTCAGCTGTGTCGCAGACACGCGTACGCTCTTCGTCGGTAAACGAATCTTGTTACGGTCAACGGACTTACGATCTTTTCACCCCCGCATTTCGTATTCGGGGCCTCTCTCGCGTATAATATAACACGCGAAATTTGTACTCTTTTTTTCCTTCTCGCGCAATATAAATGCATGCATGTGCTCTCGACTCTCCGTTCCCCACGGTTATACAGCAGAGCGATACACTTCCTCGCAGCCGCCGAGTCTTCGAGAGGTTACGACCCTGCGGCAACCGAGAAAAGAAATCTCGAAGTGTGTTTCACTGTGTGGAATTGGGTTAGCCGGATTGTGGAAAAAGGAGAGGGTATGCGAGCACGAAGAGAAAAATTCATGGGAGGAATCGTAGATTTAGGAAAAGTAGGGCTTCGGGCGTTTGGGTCTAAATTCTCTCTTCTCGGCTATTGCGATAAATGTTTATCGTCGTACTTCCCACCAATGCTCGAAAAATCAACGAAATAACATGAATTTACCTCGCAATGTTCACATTCAAAGTAGTTTTCCATCCTTGAAACAACGCGCGATTGACCTTGAAAGTTCGTGACAAGTTCAAAATGACCTTGAGTATTATACAAACATTAAACATGCCCTTAACGACTAGTGCAAAGGTCACAAAGACCTTGAGGTTTTTCCAAAAGCTCGTCATAACATCAAAACTAGGAAAAACGTTGAAAAACGTGAGAAATATTCAGAATTCTTTCGTTCCCAACGACAAGACGAATTCGACGTTCCACTGTACCAAGATAGCAGAGATGCTGAGATCACCATGTCACGTACACACGCTCTGTACGTCGCAGCGTTTCATCGAAGACCTTCATCTCGAGTGGCTCTCGATAGAGGCACAGTCCTCCTCTATAAAATCCCTCACAGCTGCACGGTTCAAGGGATTCGGTGAGTCTCTCCTCCTGTCGTGCATTCATGTAAGATCGGGCCAAACCGCGCGAGTCAAAGCCTTCACCGTCGTACATTGTTCCGACACGCCCGAACACTCTTCGTCTATCTCATCTCACTTCGTCACTGCACCTCGCACATGTACACTCTCTCTCTCTCTCTCGTATATCTATATAAGATGTTTGCGCCTGTACGTCATCACGGATTTCCTTGTGCTTTGAATGTGCCGAGACTCCTTCTCTCGAGTATTTCGCGCGGCTTCGGTTTGCTTCGTACCGTGGCAAACAGTTGGATTGAAGCAAACTGTTGGCTTCTCCCGTCGTTTTCACACTGTACTTCGCACGATCACAATGATTTGATAATGGGGTCGTGGATATGAGGAGATGAAGGAACCGAGTGAGAGAGCGAGATAGAGAATTATAGCAGCCACGTAGTCGACTCTACTACCAAGACGAAAATCAGTCAGAGGGAAACATACCCACACCGTAATTTATAAATGTTGATATCGCAAGACGGTTTTGCTTCGTAATTACCTCGAATCTTCCAAAATGTTACGCGTCTTCTCCTGCTCGTGATGTCAAACGCTATTTGTGCTTGTTATTTAACGCGTACTAGCTACTGCTTATCGCATGGATAAATTTACACACGAGGCAGATAATACGAAACGTTAATCGTTCTCTTCACTCCGATATTACAAATTCCTTCTCGTTTCGTAAACAATTTTTAAATGGATTTTGAGAATTTATACTTTTACTTTAAAATGAAAGATATTCTATTATTGTGTTCGTAATGGCGTTTTGCAATTTAATAACGTTTTCGATCGAGAATTGACATGGAAAAGTTTAGACGAGGAAAAAAGGAAACTTTGATTGTTAAAGTTTGAAGTTACGATAGATTTTATTTTGTCAACTGTTCGAGTGGGTTTATTATTTAGATTGAAGTAACTAACGCCGAGAGGAAGAAGAATCTCGATGGTAAGTTATAAAGAAGAACAAAATGAGATCTCAGTCGCGAACCAGCTGTTGCGACAGATGGTATTTCGTTAATACTAACCAGCGACGAAAAAGAAAACAGTGGATACGTTAACGCAGCAGGAGATCGTGACAGTGTTGTAGGGTTTTCGACCTCGACCCAAATTTTGCTTCAACCTCGACGAAGGTGGAATGGATATCAGATTAGATTAATGCATTAGGTGCTATTATTGTCACAATTTTGGTGCATACTGCAACAGGAGAAGAAGATCGCACATCCCTCACGAAAATTCTTGGCAACCATTTTCTGTTCCTCTATAGCGTTTATTTTAACGTTTCGCAAATTTTAGCGTCCGACGATTTATCGCTCTTTCTTATTTATGGTAAAGCGAGTGAATGGAAGCGAGGGAAAATTTATATTTACCCAGAAAACAGCGCGTACATGCAACGCACCAATGCAAATAAACTCGAATAACCGAACGAAAAGCGCGAAATGAAAAGCACTGTTATATTTATCACGATAATTTAAAGGGCTTCAGGGTCATTCTACTTTTAATTATTGTTTGTTAAAATGAGTTGGGGTCGTAATTCATTATTTAATTATCATGTAATTACATGCTATTGTGATAAATCATTTAAGGAGGTTAATTCTGGAGGCAGAAAAATATAGAAAGGTTTGGGATTTTTTTTCAAGGAAACTAAAAAATATATTAAAATTCGGTGAGAAGGTACTTATTATAGGAATATCGAGCATTGTTTATAGATTTTATCAGAGCTGTAGTAAACAAAATGGCGACTTTCTAGCATTTTCACAACTGTGTCTTTTCTTTTTTATTGTTGACTGGCCGAATCCATAACTGCTCCAATTTCAAAGCTGCGATAATAAAGCAAAAAGAATTCGATCTAGTATGATAACAGCTTCGACACTACGTAGGATATTTTTTTAAAATTGATTCTTGCAAAAGTATTGTTGAACAAAAATTTCAATAAAACGCAAAGAAATACACAAAAAGTGTTAATAACATTTGAATTATGCAATATTAGAAGAATGCAAAAGTTTGCTATGTTTTCCGGCCTCCAGAGGGCTTTACTCCTTAATAACTGTCGAACAATTAATTACATAATCATTCAATTATTATTTCATTCGATTTTATAAACGCTTAAACTACCACATCACCGACATTTGTTAATCGAGATCCTATCTCGGATAAAAAAACTATTTAAAATTCTCTTCCACTCGATGGAACAGTACTCTCAATTACTTTTTCATAAAAACAATTCCTAGATTAAATACGAATATAAAAATGGGATGAAAAATGAATTTTCTTGCCAGGGGCGAGCTACCGAACATTTTTTTGGTTTTCCACCAACGCACTTTTCATTATCGCCCACCACGTTTCTCAAACACAAATACCGAACGTAACGAGATGTACCTCGTTATTACAATTCTCATATTTCCTCCTTAGTATCTCGCTTCACCTCCGGTACTTTCTTCATTTTCCCTCGTTACGATGTACGGTGTTACCACCGATGCAATCGCACGAATTGCATCGTCGGGCGTTAACCATCTGGCTCGTTCCGTAATTACCCAATGAAAACTCCAAGTCTCTCGCGGATGAACCGGCCAACGTTTGTTATACGTTACATTACTCCTTTCTGGGACTGCAACACACCGTTGTAAAATATAGCGTTGGGACGAGAAAGAGAGTGCGAAGCATCTCCGATGTCCTCGAAATACACCGAGCATCCCAAATGTGTAATACACACAGAGCCAGCAACTCGAACGCCTATTTTAGACTCTCGAAACTTAACCCCTCGTGCTGGTATGGCGCAAACTGAGAAGAGAATCGGAAAGAGGGTCGTTCGGGAGGATGAGAGCAAAAGCCACGAACTTCCTCTTGGGTTTGCTGTGCGGTTCACGCTAGTCTCTGTTCCAAGCGTACTCTCGTTATTGTTCCATTAACGTAGTCGTGTTTTACTACGTATACAAATATATATATATATATATATATTTAACTTACCGAATGGTTTTCTTTGGAGAAATGTATATATATATATATATGACGTTATATTTAACTTACCGAATTGTTTTCTTTGGAGGAACGACTTTACACGTGTATTTATTTAAAGTCTACATAATTGAAGCAAAAGTTTTCTAGATATACGTACCACCTCGGTTGTAATCTCGATTGGTTGATCTCGCTTGGTTTTTGTTTTGTTACGATTTCGAACGATTCTTACCTGCAACAGAGAGCAAGAAACGAAAGTATTATTGAAATAATTCTGGATTGTGTGGAAATGTTTTTTTTTTGTTTTATGATTATTTCATCGTCTTTTTATTTCGTCACCTTCGATGATTTACGATGAGCTGTATTAATCGTAATGGACCGAGAAGAGATGATGGAAGTCGGAACGATAAAAATATTTTTACTGCTTCACGGGTGCGACCGCTCGCGGGCACTCTCGCGATCGCTCACAGTTTAACAGCAGTGGTATAAACCTCCCTTCTTCTCGTATATATTCCTCCCAATCCGTGAACTCTCGTGGAATAATGGAGTGAGCGAGAAATATAAGAGGTCGAGAAGATGACAAAAAGAAAACGGGGGGAGGAGAGAAGAAAAATCTCGCCGTTAGATACGAATCGTATCATCGTCGACCTCGTCGATATAAACTCGGACCCGATTTTACGCGAAAGACGATAAAGCTTTTGTCGACTGTTTTAATTACCACTCCGTGAGATTTTCTCCGAATTATTCGATCGTCACCGACGTCGCGTTTACCTTTAATAAAATTATATCTCGCTTCGACTGACGGCCATTGCGCATTGAATCGTAAAACAAAAATGTTTAATTAAAAACTTTGGCTGAACAATTTTATATCTCATTTTCGAGATGAAAATACGATCGAACGTAATAGAATTTTCCTTCGGTCGAGACAAATATTTAGAATACATCGAGCCTCGTCGATTTTAAAGATCGTTTCACCAATTTCGAGTGTAAAACGAATGAATTTCCATCAACGAAAATCGAACGAGTTTCAATTTTAATTATCATTCATTTCATTTTGACTCGATACGAGAAAAGAAAATAACAATCCAGCTATTCAATCCTCCTTCAAGCTCATTATTTTTTCGAACTTCCCGCCATAAAGTAAAAGCCGACTTTTGTCCAATAAAAACAAACTAAAAAAGAAGAGAAATAAAAATTGGCATCATCGTCGATAATCTGAAAAATACGAGAGATCATCGTTTCTATAGGGAGGAAATAGGAAATCGATATAAGAAAGAGGTCGACGATAAATTTTCTATCTTCGATTTAATCGATCAGCGACGGGAGGATATAAAGCGCGTTACTCGATAGAGCGACGGAGTAGAAGAGATCGACGAAGATCGAGAGGACGAGAGAGAAAGAAGGCTTAAGGCGTGCCGAGAACGCTCTGCCATTATTAATTACTAATTGGCCACTGGATTGTTGCCACGTTGGATTATATAAGATACGGTCGCGCGAGAAAGTGAATATAAGCGAACGGGGAGAGGAAAGGAGAGACGTAGAAAGGAGGAGCGGTGTCTCCGGGGCTCACTCCTCTTTTACTCGCGGTTCTCGTTTAATTAGTCCCCGCTCTCTGTTTCTCTCTCTGTCTTCTTCACCCTTCCTCTTGGTCGAGGCGAGGTGATCATTAAGAATTTATTTGCAACTGCTTACAATGCCTGGGCCGATCTACCGAGCGATACCGTCCCTGGTGCAGCTTTTATTCTCAAGTTTTTTCTCGTGATCTCTCGCGCACACTTCCCCTACTGGCTTGTTTACCGCGCCCTACGCCCCCCCCCCCACCACTCCTCCCCTTTTATTTCCGATGCCCACCAGTACCAATACGGAGTTCGCCGTGACCTCTCTCGCACCCAGCGGGAGACCTCTATACATTTTCAACCACCTTAATTGGACATTCGAAGAATAAATTTTACTCGTTTGTCACGGCTCTCGTATTATCACCTTCCTCCTTTCCCCGCCCCGTGTCTGCAGTGAATTTCTAATACGAAACTTGCGTTGATGAGGAAGCGCTTGATAAAAAACTGTGGCAAAGATCGTCATCAACGTATTTTATTGCCACGAAAACACAAGCTCGAATATACCAAACGTACCAAACTTTCAACACCTCTCGTAAGTGCATTTTTTTTTTTTTTACTACCATTGAACAATTTCTCATTTAAATATACGATTATCACGATCCGTAAGAATGATAAAAAAATGTATAATATATAACACAATAATTAAGGATGATACGACATAAACACGAAATATAGAAAGGTTGAAGAACAAATAGAAAGAAAGATCAGTGAGGAATGAAGCTGGTTGAAATTTTCTCGTAACCGGTCGAGACAGTTGAGAGAAGAGCAGTGTCATTCCCTCTTTCCGTCTCGTAGTCTGAAGTACGGAGGGTTGCCCGAGACCTTCGGGCATTTCTCTCCTTCGTCTCTCTGTCAACCCCCCCCCCCTTCCACCTCCTCTCTCACGCTCCAGCCAAGCTTCATCGTGTCTGTTTCTTCATCTAGTACACACACCCACCCACACACACACACATATATATCTATCACGTATACAAGCCAACCAAAGAACTGTGTTGTCTTATTAGCAATGTGTGTAGAGGGCGCTCCCGACAGAAGTGGAGGAGACAATCAGACACGCTACGAATACGAGAAAGGTACATATACAGATCCAACATCGAGACCACCTCTGTCGTCATCGCAGTACTTGGACCCTCCACGAGCTCTTGGTTGCCACCGTTCGCTCTTCCAACAGTTTCTCTAGCGTAGATCGAGAGAATGGTCCTTCTCCGATCTCACCTCTCTCCTTTCTCGTAGTGCTCGGAACATTGTTATATCTATATCGGGCAAAAGCGTCTTACCCCCCAGGTTTGTTTCATTGCATCGTCGTTTGTCTTTGCCCTTCCGCATCGTACTTTCTTTTGCTCGAGAGTTTCTTGCTGATCTCTCCTCTTCGAATCGCTGCTTGTCCTTCGACTCCCCTTTCGCCTGCGTCTCTTTACCTTGCACGAAGCGAGAGGGAAGACCTCGCACGTCTTCCCGTTTCGTTCGTGTTCGATAAAACGAGAGAGAGAGAATGTGTGTGTCTGTGTGTGTGTGTGTGTGTGTGTGTGTGTGTGTGTGTGTGTGTGTATGTGTGTGTGTGTGTGAGAGAGAGAGAGAGAGAGAGAGAGAGGAACTGGGAGGCAAAAAAGGAGAGGGAAAAGAAGAGAGAGCTCTGTAAGATAACGAGCTCGATGAGCGAGGTCATGGTTCGCGTCAACGAGACCCCGTCTCGGTCCAGCAGCATGAACTTCACGCGGGTATAGACTAACGAGCCTAATGGCGGTGGATGCGCGGACTCTGCCGAGGGTTTGCACTGCGGATTTGAGAGACGAGAAAAAAGCTTACAGCGTCATGTGGATTTATATATATATATATATATATATATATATATATATATATATATATATATATATATGTTACTGTAAAAGTCCGAAATGTAGTAAATCCTAAGATTTTCCAGTAAAACCTAACGTTTAGCAACTCTGAATGGCAAAAGTGAAATGTTCTGCGATGATCGTTTGTTTCTAACTTTTACCATCATTCACTCGGTAAATCTTAGGTTTTACCGCAGAAACATGATAAGTGTCGAAAAATAGACACGAATAGACATGTTCTGCTAACATGGTGCATGTTCTTGTACTTCATTTTTATTTTTACTATTAAAAAGTATTTTGAAGATGTTTAAGAAAAAATATCAAATGATAGATAATAATGTAAACAATGTAAAGATTTGATAGACGGGTAGTTTTATTGTCAATCATTTATTTTAATTGTTATTTTAATTTTGAATTATATCAAACAAGTATTGTTTTTTTAATAATTTATTACAATAGTAATAAATTAGTTATTGTATTTACCAATAACAGTTGGTAAATGTTGGTTTTGAGAATAAAACAATAATTATATTTCTCAATCATTTATTTTTATTATTATTTTATATTTTTCATTATGTCAAACAAGTATTGTATTTATTACAATAGTAATAAATTATTAAAAATACAACACAATTTATTATAATAGTAATAAATTATTAAAAATACAATACAATTTATTACAATAGTAATAAATTATTAAAAATACAATACAATTTATTACAATAGTAATAAATTGTTAAAAATACAATACAATTTATTACAATAGTAATAAATTATTAAAAAGACAATACAATTTATTACAATAGTAATAAATTATTAAAAATACAATACTTGTAATAATTAAAAATTAAAATAATAATTAAAATAAATGATTGAGAAATATATTTACTGTTTCATTCTCAAAAACAACATTTACCAACTATTATTGGTAAAACTTATCATATTAATAAAAGCCAAAAAATTATCTCTTGTTTCAAAAATCCTCACATTTACCAACTCACGTTGATAAATCTTAAGATTTACTAGCTAAACCTAAGATATACCGTAATTTGGACTGTTACTGCAACATATAGATGAGAAAAACGCAAAAGTGAATTTAAAAATAAATGAATAATCCACGTTTTTTTCATTTTCCGATCGAGAAATTGTAATAAAACGAAATAAGAACTTTGATATTCGCGTTACATGGGAGATTTTCAACTTCGTAACCCAACTGTCAATCACTTTCAAGGAATGACAAATCTCGTCCCTCTGAACTAGCACAAGTCACGAAATTAAATTACGAATGTGGACCATCGACACTTGACGGCTGGTCGACATTTTTTTTTATTCAAAAAGATTTTGTTGGCAAGTTACAAAATGGGAAATTCCCTGGCCAACACGAATATCGCATCTCCCTTTTTCGGTCGAAAGCTGAAGCTAAAAGTGAATTTTACGATTTTTCCATCATTCGGCTATCGAATTTGTTATGATTGTCGAAAAACTCTTCAATTTCGAGCGTTGCATTCCCATATATACAATTTATTGTTATTGTTATCATTATTATTCTTATTATTATTTAACTGCACGCGTATCGCGAATAAACGATATTCCTCGATCGCATCCAGAAATTTAACTATCACCTGGTTAATACAATAATAATAATAATAATAATAACGATAACGACAATAATCAATAATGAGACAAGCTCATGCGTGCTTGCGTGTCGCAATGGCGCCATTCATCGACGTATCTGGTCTCTGCCTGATATTAACGCTAATGTTACACATTTGCGACTTCCACCTTTTGGCTCTTCGATGATTATAATTATTGTTAGTTTCATGGGAAAGCGAGAGTACAAGAGAGAAAAGCGTTCGATGCAAACCTGACGTTACCATTTCGATAATTGCATTTAAGCTGTCATTCGGTGAGCTTAAACCCGCTTGCACCTTCTCCCACTCCTTCCCCCCCCCTCTCTCTCTCTGTCACTGTTTCTCACTCTAGCACGATGAAACCAATATGTATCGTATTTAGCAACAGACGGCTGACAGCTGTTCATGTAATCGAGTCGGGCTATCACGTTTGTTGAGAAATTTACGTAATGTCCCCTTTGCCTCTCCCACCCTGCGGCTTAACGGTCAATCAGCGACTCACGCGAGTAGCGATAAGCGACGCAATAGAGCAAAAGAGAGGGAGAGAAAATTAGAGTCACAAGGGACGCTCGATTTTATTAACGAATTATGCCTCATCGATTTGAGAAGTCAATCTAATCGGTGACGTGTCATGTAACTGCCCATATTCTCGTTCGTTGTCACTATATTATTATCATCGTTATTATATGGGTCCCTGAGCGAAGGATATGTCGGCTTCCGACATTTAACATTATTGGCTTGATCCACGTACGCATTGCCAAACCTTAACGATCGTTCCAAACGTAAATCCTTTGAGCCTCGCTACAACTTTGCCAATAAACCCGCTTTTCCGAACGTTAATACGCGTATTATACAGGGTGAATTGCGTAAGGGGTACCATCCGGGATTTCAAGGTAGATGGGCACAGTACGAACAAAAGTTGCAAATAAACATTAGGAATATTGTTAA
>JAPYZT010006581.1:0-13964 GCA_030522965.1 Tryphoninae sp. A BG-2022a | reverse complement strand
CTTTGATTGGTCCGATTTAATAAATTAATATCTCGTAAATTATTAACAATATCCCTAATGTTTATTTGCAACTTTTGTTCGTACTGTGCCCATCTACCTCGAAATCCCGGATGGCACCCCTTACGCAATTCACCCTGTATAAAACTACATAGCGGGTTTTTTAAAATTGATTTTGGTACAAAATTGCGCACTTATGAACAAAAAATCGGTTTTTGACAAAAAAATGAGTAGTAAATTATTTATAAAAACGAAAGTTTCCATCGGATTAAAAAAACGGCTACGTACTTTTGTAAAGAATGTAGTCATGAAGCTATTATCTAAATTTCAAATTGATCCATGCAATAGTCTCCTAGTAATCCAGCCTCCCATTTACAAAAATTTGATTTTCAAATTAACGCATAAAAAATTTTGAAAGTACTTTACATTGCGGGCACGTACGTTGGGAGAAATTAAAGAATTCAACCCTTTAACATTTTGTTTCACTATGGGAACACTTGTATATCATTTTTCTGATCCTAAAGTATATTTTAAGAAAAGAAAATTGATTTTTGAAAATCCTAGAGTGGGGTTACCACTAAGTACCTCGTCACGATAATTATTTTTTTGACTAATGGGCCATTCTATTAACGATGTGATTCAATTTTTTTTTAATATGCGACGAGTGAGAAAATTCACTGTTGTCAATCAAATTCTCCACATTTATTTATTCAATTTCCGTTTCTTAACTTACTTTTTGTAATAATGCGTATTTCACCGTGGCCTAAGATTTTTCAAGTTTCTATTTTATTTTTGAAAGGAACCTTTTTTTTTAAAAATCGTTTACAGCTTTATTTATTTATTTATTATTTGCCATCGAACGAAAAGAATTCTCAAGTGTTACTCGGTCCACCGAAGGTCTATAGAATAAATACCTCATGACGTTACATCGATCGTCACATTAATTCTATACACTCGTTGATTTGTTCAAAATTAACGCGAATGTGGCCCAAGCCATTGAATGTTTCGATCGGTCGAAAACCTTGTGACTAATCTTTACAGCCGGATGTTAATCGAAATATGATATCGGGAACGCCAATTAATCCAAACTGATAGTATGCGAAGGATTTCAATTCGAGCATGGTCCATAAGGTGTTCATATCGAGATAGACAGATAGAGAGAGAGAGAGAGAGATAGATAGATAGAGAGAGAGAGAGAGATAGATAGATAGAGAGAGAGAGAGAGAGAGAGAGAGAGAGAGAGAGAGAGAGAGAGATTGCGTACACGAGCTACATAGACCGAGTTCGAACTTCGCATTCTGGGTCAAGCCAGATGGATTGGATTTGCTATTGCCCAGCCGAATTTCCTACATGCACACATCTGAGTACAAAATGTGTGTACAATACCGGTTGTACGAGCAATATTTGGTATTGAAATGAGTGCTGGGAAAGTTTATGCAATCGTGTACCATATTTTCGAATGAATAGATCGTGGACGGATATTGGAGGAAAGCCAGCATGACCCTCGCATTCACCGTTCCGTTCCATACAATATGCTCGTGTGCCAATTCTTTTTTTTCTTCATTTAAGGGCTATTCAGAGATACATGAAATTTTTATTTGAATTGTTTTGTTTCGGTTGTTATACGGCGTCGATCGTTCTTTTTCGATTTACACGGAGCTATTAATTTACTCATGTTTCGAAAAATGACGATTTTGTTCACAAAGGCAATAACATTTGGTCATTCGGAAAATAACAGAAAAAGAAGATTGATCAATTGTGGGACGATATAAACAATGTTGATGTGTTGTTATTATACTTGCTATTGTTATTATTATTACTCTTATTATAACTGTTGTTGTTGGTGGTGTTGTTATTGCTGCTGTTGCTATTTTGTTGTTATTATTGCTGTTGCTATTTTTTGTTGTTCTTGTTCATGTTTTTGCTCTTGGAAATAACATTTGGTCATTCGGAGAATAACAGAGAAACAAAAATTGATCAATTGTGTGACGAAATAAACAGTGTTGTTGTGTTGTTATTATACTTGCTATTATTATTATTGTTGTTGTTGTTGTTTTTGGTGTGACTATCTTTTTTTGTTATTCTTGCTCTTGCTCTTGTTCTTGCTCTTGCTCTTGTCCTCATTCTTTTTCTCGTTCTCGTTCTCTTTCTAGCTCTTGCTCTTGCTCTTGCTCTTGTCCTCGTTCTCGTTCTCGTTTTCATTCTCGTTCTTGTTCTTGCTCTTATTCCTGTTCTTGTTCTTGTTCTTGCTCTTGTTCTTGCTCTTGATCTTGTTATCGTGTGTTTTTTTTAAATTTTAATTTTTTTTACACAATTCGTGACAAGAGGAAAGTTTCTCATCGAGGATCGTGAGAGAGAAAAAAAATTTCACAACGTATAGCCGGGTTTTTAAGTTGGAGTTAGAACGATGCATGGACCGAAGCTGAGCTTTAATTGAATACAATTGGTTTCAGATATTTCAATAACTATTAAGACAAGCCGATACTTTCGTTTTAGCCGAGATCTTTTATGTCTTTCGATAGTTCTTAGAGGTTCGTAAAAACTCGCGGTAAAAGTGACGCAAGAACTTCTCGAGAGATAAAATCCCTCGAGAATTTCTCGAAGACACGATGTCAATATCATGGAACAACCGAAGATACCACGTAAGACGCGAGAATATAGACGAAGATACAGAGGACTGATCCAAGTGGCGTAGGGGATGAAAGAAGAAACCCAAGACGTTAGTATCATGTCCTGTATGCTTTATTCTTCCACGTACTTTATTTTTCCTCGTACTGTCTCTTTTGTTCTTGGAACAACGTGTAAGTACACGGTGTACAATGGATCACCGCACCCACATAAGGAATACACTCTCGGTGCATATCGATTTCCTCCTGGTCTTTACTACGAGACTTTCCAGTCTCATTGGGTCTCACGTTTCGCAGAAAATTCAACCTAGAATTTGATGATCGAGGAAGATCACGGTGGCTTAATCTCCTTGAGCCCGTAATCTTTGTCGACGAAAAACTGTCGGTTGCGAGATTTCTATCATCAATGAAAAAAACAAGGAAAAACCAGAAACAAAATTGAGAATGAGCTTACCGGGGCGAGGGTTAGTCTCTCGCACCCCGGCGTCTGGTTGGGTAGTTGGACTAATCAGGAATAGGCGTAATCCTACCATAGTTAAAGTTCCTCCGAAAGCTGTAACACACCGGTAACTGTCTATAGGACACATAGCCACGCAGACAGACACAAACATTCACGGACACAGTTTGTGAGAAGGACGTTAATTATAAGTTGGCTAATTGGCTCTAAGCGTCAAATCCTCCGTCCAGGTACACGTTTTCGGAACGTTAGTCGTGGAAATGCGGCTACGCCGGAGTAATACCGCGCGACGAAAGAGATAATCGTATGTCTATATATTGCCAGTAAAGACAGCAAATTGCGCAAGGTAAAAGGCGGATGGATTAAAATGGCCGAAACCGCAGTTATTCGGCTCGAGATCGATAGGTACTTCCGGCTTGTACGTTAAGTTTAGCGACATATCAAAATTTTTGAACGTAGAAGTAATCAGGGTTAATTATCGGATGTTCGATACGATGATTTTTAATGTCGTTGTTTTTAATTAATATTACTAATCGGTTTGAAAAAAAAAGAAAAGTGACGAGGAATTTTCCATTCGAACGATCCTTGGTTACTTTGTGTTCGCTAGTGCGAGGAGGGTGGAGTGAAGAGTGACGAGAGGGATGAATCGGATGAGTCGTGTGGATCGATTTTGCCGCATGCCGTGCGAGGGAAAAGGGCTCGCGTCAGGTATCCGCTATCGGCTAACAGCCGGTGGCTCAACGCTCGGGTGCGCACCCCCTTAATGCGTTTAAAATTATTTGCATCCGTCGTTACCTTCCTTATCGCTACGAGGGAACTTTCCACCGTCCAGGCTCGAAGTTTTTCGAGTCGGAAAAGTTCGGAGCGTTGGACGATCCGCAGACTGGCCAGTTTCTAACTAACAACGAATTCATTGTCTATATTGTCCGAGGGGATGCGCTTAAATTTTACATCAGGAGTGTTGAATCGATCGAGTAACGTTCTACTAACGAAAAAAAAGCATTACAAAAAGGGGAAAAAATGACCTTATGCGCTCGCGAGATTTTCTCATAAATACAATTTTCAAAGAGATCCGCAACACCCCTATGCATTTATAAGGGGTTGATTTATAATTTATATATTTCCCGACCTGTATGAAAACGTCGGTGGTTGGCGTTGGCGTCGTTGAATCAATATACCATTAATAATAAACAGTATGTTCTAATTACATTTGATTCAGTGGAAAACTGGAAAAGCGATGATCGCTTTGACATTTACGCGAACAATGAACCTCGATGCAAAGGAATCTATATTTCATCGTTTCCGTTGTTCGTTTCAACTAATTTCTGTTCGTTTCGTAAATATTCAATGATTACATTATACCATGCGATTCGCAATTCCTCTAATGGAATTAATCTTAATTATTCGGCATCTGCCGCGAGGATGGTGTATGATATCGAGTCTATTTTAACACGGCGATAGGATTTTGATTAAAATGAATTTTATTTGAATGCTGGATATCCGGATATCGGTGGTTATTATACATTGAAATCGATCTTACCATAGAGCCATTAATGGCATGACATATGACCTTGAAATGTACCAAATGACACGGTTTAGGTACAGTGTTATTTGACCTCGCGATGGACCTATTATACGATGAATTTTACTAGCTTCGATCCATTGTTTACAGTCCATAACTGTCGAAACGAGAGACGGAGAGAGGGAGAGAGATGGATAGAGAGGGATAGAGAGAGAGAGAGAGGGTGGAGATATGGTGGTAAGACAAGGGTGCGATTCGATGTTCGTAACGGTCACCCGAGCAGAAGCGTCGTTTTCTCTGACAAAAGCATAGGATAGACCTTGCTCGACCCTAAACAAAGTGCATTAAGCCGCAAGGGAACGAGCCGGATAACAAGACATTATTTCAAGGGTAGTTGAACCCTCCCTGGGTCACTAGTGGTCTCCTGCCGAAATGGAATACCCAAGAACTGCCGTCTCAAATTCGTTGGTCCTTGATACCATTCTCAAAAAAAGAAAGCTCCGTCCTCCAATTTTCTTCGTTATTTACGACTTTTTTTTGCTGACATGTTTTGAACAACCGTCGAAACGCCAGAAGTAAAAATATTTATCACACGCGTGGAACGAACAGGCGCGATACTTTCACGTGTTTATATTTTTCCCGAAAATGCAAGGGTAGGGCAACTCTGCGTTATAGATTATTGCGCAGAATACTCCGGGTGGTATGAAATTACATATTGGGATATATTCGAGGCTCGTGCAACCCCTGGAAATATCAGGGGATGATCCTCGAAGAAATATCGGGCGGAGGGTTCGTTCGGGCAGTAAATTTAAAGAGCGGCTATAATTGAACTTCCGGTTCGCGTTAAATAAATCTCGAACCTCGTACCAACCCCCATGAGCGTTATATTTATTTCCCATCGAAACCGAAAATATCGAGAGAAGAAGAATATAGTGATACGCCATTTTTTTTCTCTACTTTTGATCAGACATAGACGTATGCGCGACGAGCAAGTAGTACGAGCGCGTATGCGATCAGCCAAATCGTTCTTTGACAACAGTCACACGATGATCCTAATTAAAGCCCTCGAACTCCATAGATTATAATTGGAGATGTAAACACAATTAGCAACGAAGATACACTCGACACGTAGCATGGAACGTAGCGGAATATTCCTACGTACGAAACGACAAACTTTGCGACACATGACACGAGAGTGAACAAACATACGAGGTTGAATTTTATTCCAATTTAAATTTTTCTCATTTTCGTTCCTCTAATTTTACGATTATGATTTTTGTGCGAATGTAAATTCATAACTCCGACAATCGGCCCATTTCGATTCTCGATGTGTAACGGGCAATTATAATTAGGAAGGAAACAATTATTTTTAACGACCTCTCAATCACTGTCATTTTGACTCGTAAATGGTGGCTTTTATGTATAATTTCGAACGAATAGCGAGAAAAATGGGGGATAATGAGTCAAAGACGAGAAAAGTACTGAGGGTCGGTGGCGAGAGTCAGCGGACAGAAAGAGAGAGAACGAGGGAGGTGGAAGAGGGGAAGAGGAGTAGACGCCTGGTTAAGGGTGGAAAATCGCTCGAGGGGCAAAAAAAAATTTTTTTTTCGTGGCTTGCTACAGACATTCAAAGGCCAGAGGTGCAACGACCCGAACGAAAAACTCGGCTCCTCGATCCTCCTCGGACCCGCGCCTTTTCGAAGTATTCGGTTAAAAAAAATGAAATAAAAATAAAGGTCGTTCCTAGAGAAAAATCAAGGCTGAGCAAAAATCCGGGGGTCGGAAAATGTCCCGGGACGAACAAACGTTGCGCCTCATTATTCAAAACGCCGGTACCACAAGAAAATTTGGCAACGACCGCGACGAAGTCGCCGCGTTTGTTTGTAGGAAAAAAGCGAATGGCGTGTAAAGGTTTTCCGCGATAGATAAAAGGAAGCGGGACCCGGTCTTTCATCTTTTATGGAAAGCCCTCCGGGGCTGTGTTGCATTGGGAGGGGGGGGGGGAGAGGGGGAGGGGGAGAGGGAGAGAGAGAGAGAGAGAGAGAGAGAGAGAGAGAGAGAGAGAGAGAAAGAGGGAGAGAGAGAAAGAAAGAGAGGCAGAGAGAGAGAAAGAGAAAGAGAGCGCGGAAGAGAAAACGGTGCAGAAAATTTGTCTAGAACGTAAACGATTATTTCTCTCGAAATTACAGAAATTCATGAAACAATCTCACGAAATAAAAAATAGAAACACAAATTATCAGACTAATTAAAAATTTATAAAAATAAACTAAAATGACAGCGAATGATTTTTTCTTCGCGTATTATGAAATTTTAAGTACAAGGCGAAATTAACAAAAATGATTAAACCAATAAGAAAAATAAGAGAATAATTTCGCAACAATAACGATAATATTAATAACAAAATACTCTCACCCATGAAACATGGGATTTTTGCGTAACGAGAAACGACATCTCTCCGTCTCTTGGTCGATGTTCAAACGAGTTTATGATGGACCCAGATTGCCTTTTGTCTTTCTCCGTTATCAACGAGTACTTCGACTCTCTGTCACGAACCCATTATACCTTTTTCAATACTTATTAGTCTCAAAAAAAGAACGAAAGAAAGAAAGAAAAAGAAAAATATGCCCCATGTACCGTCGCGGAGGGTACGCGGATAATGAACGAGGTTTCTTGCGCAAATGGAAAAAGATAGAATAAAAAATAGAGGGGAAAGTCGAAACAAAAGCGGGAGAGCCACTCGCGGCTTTTCCACCTACCCAGGTGGACGAAGGTTGTACTCCGTTAACGAGGTCAGATAGCACCTTCCGCCTTCGCTATATACATCGTCGTGTTCTAAACAACATTACGACGTCGTCTGATGAAGTTATCGTATACCTTTGCTAGATGGAAGAAAGTAGGGAAATACGTGTGTAGCACGTTGGGTCGTTCGCTAGCGAGGACAGAACGTATAGGAATTGTTCCGACGATGAGTCTAACGTTTTCAAATGCATACAATTTTCACAACTTTGAGCTTTGATTAAAGTTATAAACTTATAATTGGCGTTTTGAGAAAAATTTTCTTTTATTAGGAATGTAAGGAATAGAAAACACTGGATTTATCATGATAACGTTTTCGTTGAAAAACAAACTGAAGCAATAATCGATAAGCGAGAAAGATAGGAAAAATACAATATACCTCCGCAAATCAACGACAGTTGGATCAAATTTATACGTTAAATATTCGTCTTGTAATTTAATTGGCGAATTTTCATACCCGCTTATATTTTGTAATGCAATTTAAACTCAAATTGTTGATACGAGGGTGGATTTCGGTTTAGTCGGCTTGAATATTTGGAACTGATAGTACATATGTATGTCACGGGATAATAGTGGGTAAATTCGTGCGGATCTTTCTCCACATCGATAGAGATATTCGCCGACTGCAGAAAGGTAGAAGGGATAAGCACACCGATCGAGACGTCCATGGCGATAAAAACGTTTCGAGGCGTAGTGTAAAAGCGTCAGCTATTATTATGAATATACGTGTAGTAAAATGTTATAAATATTCAATATTATTGATTATTTTTACAATTGTCAATAGCTGTTGTGTATTTAATTGTAAACATTCACTTGAAAATAGTAAGTGTGAATTTAACAAATTTCCTAAAGTTGCTTACAAAATCGATCAAAAGAAAAGTGGATTGCGGCTGTACAGAGAGTTCAGTAAGATACGGTAACCTAACATTTAGTCACTGTCAATATTGTCAATACATCATATTTGTGTATTTACATGAAAATTATGAAACTATAAAAGCTTTGCTATATCGTTTAAGTTTTCATTTGATAAATATATGTTATCACTTAATCTAATATTTACATTTTCATAACTAGAAATGACGTAGTGAAATTTAATAAGCACAGAAGAAAACTCGACTTACCTTCAGTTTATACATCCTCCGCATTTACAAACAATTCTGCTTTTTTTAACGCATAATACTATTATTTATATAAACTTTTATTTTAAGTCTCCAAAAGCTAACGTTTTCCAAATGTCATTCGCCCTTCGCTTCGAACCGTTTGCATCACGAGAGGCGCTATATGTTCTTCTGCCATAAGTCAATAGAGAGACCGGAGAAAGTATCCGAGGTAGAACGTTTCACCGTGGTCACGTCAATTTTTAATAGACAATCTCAACCCTTTCACGTTCGAAGAGTAACCTGGCTAGGTCTAAAAGGGATGGTCATCCGGTGTTAGACCGAGGCCTCACAGCCAAGTGAACGGAGGCATTAAGTGTATCGCTTGTCGGCGACAGCTCTAATGCGTTATACATTATTAGGTGTAAAGGGTGTTTACGTTGTAAGGATTGAAATAATTTTAAGACATAAGCGGTTAGTTATTGCAATACATTTCGATGATCTCTCTGACAAGATCGCGCACATGAACTGTGGTTACATTGCTTCTAATGTGTTCTGACTTTTGACCTGTCCGCTTATACAAGGTGAATTTTATAAGGTGTCTCAAACTTTATTTTAAGGTAAATGGAATCATTACAAACAAAAGTTGCAAATATACATGGAGAATATTTTTAATAGTTTTTAGAGATATAAATGTTTAAAGTTGGTCCAATCAGAGCGCGCCGAGAAGCGTTGGCGTCGCCCACTCTCCGCCCGGGCAGCCAATGCCTAAGAAATTAAATTGACTGCTTAATAAGATAATAAACAAAATGTACTCTCCTGAATTTTGCAACCCCAAATGTAACACCCTACACTGTACTATCTCTACGGCTAGGGCGGGAGTGGGCGGTACGAATGCTTCTCATTGTCAGTGCACTCTGATTGGACCAACTGCAAAAATGTGTATCTCGGAAACTATTAAAAATATCCCTAATGTATATTTGCAACTTTTGTTTGTAATGATTCCATCTACCTTAGAATAAAGCATGTTATACCTTATGAAATTCACCCTGTATATACCCGTGATGATCGAATGTTCTGGAATATTCGAAGACTCCGCCTCAATACCTACGAGAACGTTCGAATATCGGAAATTATATACTTCTATAAGTCTCTCACATAGGTAAATCGTATGCTCACTATGCCGTTTCAATTACATGTTTCACTATCTTCGCTTATCATATTATTGATGATATTGAGTTTTTATATTTATGTGAGACAATATTTTTCGCTATTCTTCTTTTAAGAAGTGCAAATTAGGTCGCCCTGCTAAAGCGAGCTTGGTAAATGAATAAAACGAAAAATAAAAAAAAAATCATCTTATGAATGGGAAGCTAAGAATCGTGTATTTTAATGTAAATTAAAATACTGTAATTATCTCATTAATATTCCTTAATTACCTCACAAACATCAACGGAACTCTCAACACTGACTAAAGACGAATTTGTAAGGTTCTCGGATCTCCACATACGAAAATGAATTGAATTCCTAGAGGATTTCGTATTGTAAATTAACCAGCAGGGTCGCTTGACAAAGAATCTAAGGGACGTTGACAAACTCGTTCGCGCACTCGGTAACTTTCAAGACGAAAAAAAGGGACGATCATCGCACATGGTGAAGCATACACTGAGAAATGTACGACGATCAAAGAAAAGAGTTGAAAAACGTTGAAAATAAGGAAGAAAAGCCGTGAGCACCGAACGTGGAGTGAAACAGCTGAGTCGAGAGATACCTACCATATATGTACATTTTTATACATATACAGGGTGAATTTCATAAGGGCCAACAGGCTTTATTCTAAGGTAGATGGGATAGTTACAAACAAAAGTTGCAAATATACATTAGGGATATTTTTAATAGTTTACGAGATATAAATTTTTATAGTTGGTCTAATCGTAGCGCGCCGAAACGCGTTGGAGCCGCCCACTCCCGCCCTAGCCGCACAGATAGCACACTGTAGGGTGTTACATTTGGGGTTGCAAAATTTAGAGCTGTCAATTTTATTTATTATATTATTACGCAGTCATTTTTATTTCTCGGGTATTGGCTGCTAGGGCGAGAAGTGGGCGGCTCCAACGCTTCTCGGCGCGCTCGGCAAATTCAGAGCAATCATTGCCCGAGAAATAAAAATGGGCTATTCGTAATCGGAAAATGTATCGGCAATTCGAAAAAGTGGGCATGATACTGTGTTACGGTGGAGCAAGAATAAAATCCACAAGAGCGCATTTGTCGTATGCTGAATAATTTCCAGATCGACACTGTCCAAACCGACGAACGTTTGACGCCGTAATCACGTCATTCAAATCAAACAGAACGACAACCTCAATTGAGCTACATGCGATACAGATTAACGCGGCTTGGTAAATAAACAGAAAGTATTCAAAATGTCAAAGACTACGATCTCCAATATCTGTCGTTTCCAGCTAATTTTAGCTTGGATCACTACCAAATGTTTCACTAACAAATGTTTATAAGACTACACAAAACTTGGTAATCCGAGATATTTAGATTTGTATCATTGATACTAACCTTGAATGACCTTAAACGACTTTTACCCCCTAATGGAATGATCTTCACTGTGCGTAAACGCATCCACCGAAATAACAAGGTAGCGTTTGATTGCCTTCTCCACACTGTATAAGCTTTGTTTGGAACATTGTTCTGTGACGTCAATTATTACTGAGTTATTTCGGGTGGCAGAGATAAAAGGGACACCCTGTATATGCATGTAGGTATGTGTAAATATGTACATACATATGTGGTTGATATCTATCGAGTTTATATATGTGTAAAAGAACGCAATGTCCGATTTGGAGGATGTGGGAAAGAGCAGTAGTGCAAAAAACGAAGAAGTTTCGAGTGATCTCAGGACGTTCGCGTCGGACGATTTGTTTCTTGGGTGCGACAGGAATAGCGAATAAAAAAAGAGAAATGCATCGTCCAGGTTTCACGTGACTATGTCCGAGGAATTCCATACGATATGTACGTTAGAATTCCGGTGATCCTGAACTAAACGAAATGTTTACCATTATCACCGAGTGGATATTATTTTTGAATAACTTACAATTATCGGTTCTGTATTTTCTGTTTGAATTTGTTTGCATGTGACTAGAGCAAGGGATTTATATCGTAGACATAAATTAAATTTCCAACAAGACGTCAAAATCGCAAACCCCTGGATAAATTCAACCCATTTGACATGTGTCGTGTACTAAGTACGTTTAACGTTAATACAGTCAATCTGGATGTTTTTACTCTTGTCCATAATGCACTAAATTGCAGGAGTTATTTTTTTTTCATAGATTGGTTCAGTACCACGTACTGAATGTAAATACACAAAATACTTACAAATTAGGGGAACGGAAGTGCCACCATTTTGTCAAAAATTATTTCAGCCGATATATCCGCAACCGTACACTTGCGGCCGAAAATGGCAATGATCTTTATTATAGATAATTAAATATCCTATCTTCTTTATTAAATAATTTTTGCTATATCACTTACCGTTTATGACTTATAAAACTATTACTATTTACTTATTGACTTTTTGACCGCTATGTCTTCTCATAATTGTTTAAACAACAAAATGCTAGTAACGAAACTTTTAAACCGACAAATTGTTTAGAACTTTTACTTTGAACTTTTTGTTATAAAATTAATATTTTTGAAGTTATGACGCATGCAATGTTGTACTACCAGGTGCAAGGTTAATAAGGACGCGTTATAAATATTTTATTTTTTCGAATTATTAGAGCCACATACAAAAATGGAGACCAAAACTCACAGGACAAGGGGCATATCTGGCAAAACTGACCTAGAATACCTCGAGAGCATCCGTAGAAACCCATCGATTCACCAGAGATAACTTCATTCGGATGCCTGAAAACGAAAAAACTAAAATGAAAAGGTCTCGGGCAGTTTTTACGATATTTTTCATACTGGTTTGGGAGGAAGGACAAAAAATGAATTATCCGTCGTCGAATGTTTCCACGACGTGCATTCTACCACGAACAAAAATTCCCTGCTCGACGTCACCGATTCCACGATAGACAAATTGAAGTCGTATCTGTCCCTCTAGGGACTTCCTATGCTCCGAAGCGAATGCAGAGAGAAAATTTTTTCTAGCAGTGTTATATCGAGCTACCGCATAGCTAACTTTGACGTTTGCATCCACTATTATTGGCTGTGGGGAGACACGAAATATGTTCCAGATGATCAAAAATATTTTGCCTATACACAATTGCTCGGAACGCATGCAAGTAAGCACAATTTTACTCACATCTTTCTCGTTTTCCTAGTCGAGAATAATTATTGTTTTTACTTTTATTGCCAAAAAAATAGCACGCGCTAGAAACTTTCCTTCATTCCCATTATTTAATCCCACCTACAAAGCTACATCCCTGAAGAAGCAAACATTAAACCGCCACGTGGGCACTCGCTCTCGCTCGCAGAGTGAACGTTGCGAGCGAGATAAAATAATGAGGAGGCAATGTGCAAGTTTGCTAATTTTTTTAAATTCCTCTTTTAGCTATTTTTTGCTCCGTATAATTTGAGGGACACGGGGACGGAGGGATTACGATTAGTCAGAGGTAAGGTCTTGTGTGTTAATCAGGAAGCTTGCTGGCAACTCGTCCAATCGACTAGCTGGTGCTGTTCCTGTTCGCTACCTGCCTGCCTGACGAAGTAGTGTGTCAAGGATCGTTAGGAAGATTGCTTTAATCCCTTGTAAGCACTCCCGACGGTGTACGCGAGACGTTTCCAGTTCGTCAAGTGTAAAAGGGGAACATATAACGCTGCGTGGGTGAGATAAATGACGCAAAGTCCTCGAAGTCCATTAAGACTGTCATCCTTGGTCCGCGGCTTCTGTTTTCTACGAGGCTCTAAGTTTTACGAAATAAGAAGAAAAAAGTCAATTTTGTTTACCTTCAAAAATTAATTGCGTCTTTAACGGGGGCATGCAATGTGAACGTTGACTACTTTTGCTTTCTTTGAATATTTTTTGGGTGAACTATACAAACATAATACTTTGAACTTTTTGTCATATATTTATTAACATTTTCAGAACATATAGTAATTTTTTCAGACTGAAAACGTCGAAGGATTAGTCTCCATATCGCTGTTAAGCAACACATATTGAAAAAATGGTTTGCATCTCAAAGTTTATCCAACGGATTTCAACCAAATTTGTATAGTGTCTTCAGCATTCATGTAGTCCTCCCTCGAACTCGAATAATTCTCATTCATCAAGTCCTTTGCCTTTTCATGTTGACATAGTCGCAAAAAACACAAACAATCCCAGCAAAGTTTTTAAAAACGTGTCAGCTATTTAATTATATATATATATATATTAGGTGCGCAACTAAGTTCTCGCTGTTTTTTTCTTAAAAGTAGAATTTTATTCTACAAAAAAATATACATACAAACTATTC
>JAPYZT010006578.1:0-17241 GCA_030522965.1 Tryphoninae sp. A BG-2022a | reverse complement strand
TAATTCTAGATTTGGATATAAATGCACGAGGAAATTTTTCCAGTTGTCGAAATTTTGCAAATATATGCAATTTTCTATAATCAAATTTAGAATTGTCAACTAACGAGCGTTACTATCACTAGATGGTTCAAACTTATCTCAAATATGAAAAAAAAAATTTTTTTTCGGTAGTAAAGTTGGACTTCAGCTTTGATAAATTGTCTTGACATTCTCTTTCGTACATTTTCATACCTGACACGTAGGAGGGAGTAATTCTAGACTTGGATATAAATGCATGAGAAAATTTTTCCGGGGCGGAACTCGAAGCAGGGGCGAATTGTCGTTGCCGTTGCACGGTTGTCGAGAAATTCATCGATAAATTCATTTCTATGGACCATAAAACTATAGTTTATGATTTATACGATTTCGTATAAAGCGTTTTGTAGAGTGCTCTCCTCCCGTCGAGCTTTTCTCGTGCGAAAACTACCGAGCGAAATGTCTTTTCGAATAGATTGTACGGTTATGCGTAATAACTCGAAGCGCAGCGAGGAAATAGAAAAAGTATCGAAGATATTAAATAATAGTAAACACGAGAAACAATAACATCAAAGCTTCATTGCGATCGTCCGAACGAAAACTCTCGATGTATAATTAACAACGCGATCCTTTATGTGTAAAACGAAAAATCGTTGTTACCCAAAAATAAAATTTAACGTTTGTTACGAGAAAGAATTTTGACAGAAAAATCGTGTCAATAGCTTTTTTACATTGAATAGAAACGACAAGCTATAAAATCCTATTTTTTTTTCTGCACGGTCCATCTTAGTTGGATAAGCTGAGAAGATTTTCTTAATGGTAGGCGAGTAATAATGAATGTAACAAATGTGGGTGGATAGATTTCTACGAAAGGCTTCTCTTTTGAACGCCCGCGATATGAGGCAGAGCACGAATGTTCACACATATATATGTGTGTATCTCCGCGAAAGAGTAGGTACCTTTCTTCTCTCACGGTTTGTGGAGTGCATGCTGCTAGAGAAGAGTCTGCAGATGTCGTGGTCGGACTCGTTTGACTACGTTCTATACATTACCTATATATTATATATATATACACATATATTAAGTATATTATTATATTATTATATGCTTATAATATTATAATATTATTATATTAATATATAATATAATTGTACATTATCATATTAATGTATAATATAATTACACATTATTATATTAATATATAATATAATTATATATTATTATATTGCTATACTATTATATTAATATAATAATTATATTATTATTATAATTATATTGCTATAAGATTATATTATTATAATAATTATATTAATATAATAATTATAATATTATATTATATTATTATAATGTTATAATATGATATTATATTATTATTATATTGTTATAATGTTATAATATTATATTATATTATTATTATGTTATTATAATATTATAATATTATATTATATTATTATTATAATATTATAATAGTATATTATATTATCATATTATTATAATATAATATATTATACATGTATATGTATAGACAAAAATATGTCTTCCATTAAAAACGGGTTTCTAGGGCGCAAAGCCTCACACATCAACCTCTTTAAGGTAGTTATTTTTTCCACGCATACGCGAGCTTGCGCATTATCTCGTCTAAATTAGTATCGGACGGGAAAGAATTTGAAAATAAACCGACGAGAAGAGATTAAGTACGAGGGAACGTCACAAGAAAATGATACGTAAATTTTCATTAGCGAGTTTTGAAAATGTATTTTCATCAGGGCGTTGACGCGCATTTATCACATACAGGGAATATAGATATACGCGGACTATAACATTAATGCTTTTTGTCCACCTCGTGACTGAACGGTCATTTACGATGATCGCAACCTCGCCTCATTGTGTCCGCAATTATTCTCGTTACAAGCCTCGCGATAATTCTAGCTAACGAGCGCACACGAGGCGAACAAAACTGTAGTCGTTACGAAGTTCGATACGAGAATTGGATCCTAAAATCAATCGAATTTCCCAAATGTACGTAATAAATGAAAATTGGGATCGAATATTGACTCCGATAAAATTGATATTACACATCAGAAATATTTTAATTGGAATCATTAAACAATATTTACACAAATTACACAAATTTTAATTAAAAATTTTTTTTTTTATAATTATTATTGCAAGGATATGATATGAAAGTACGAAGGCGGCTTGTATGCCCAAATACGGTAATGGGAGAGAGCATACACGCCGGTTTCGAGAGCTTGCCCAACCTACTAGCGTGCAAATGCGAAGGATATGTTTCTCTCTTTAATGCACATTTCTCTTACCTTCTCTCACCGGAAATCCCACGAATTTTCGTCAAAATTATCTCGTTCGAGATCCTTCCCTCTTTCTTTTCGTTCTGTTATCACCCTCTACGCACAAAAGCATACGCACGCACGCACACCGTTGTTACAATTTATATGACACGCTCATTGTTCGCTCCCCGCGCTATTTCGATCGATTCACTCGATTATGAGACTCGTGGAGTAACTAGGAAAATAGCTAAACTAATGTTTGCTGAAAAACTACTTGCGTATTCGCGCGACCACGAGTCTAGACGTGGAAAAACATCATGGCACACTGCAACAGATATCGCCATTTTCCGGGTGCAACACACTCCTGTCGTAGAAACGTGATTGCAAACGTTTGTCACCATCTGACGTGAAAATTCGGAATATTCTACTGGGTGGTCGTCTTGTTTTCTTTTTAAATTCGTTTGGGGTAGCTCTACCGAATTCGTACCCTCGGTCGAACGTTTTGAAAAAGGGTGGAACAGGCCACGTGGTTTTCGCATTCTAGTTTTACAACGGACTGTTCGAGGTCGATAAAGTAGGCCACCGGGTGCTATTTTACCAATGGAATAATTTACCTACAGCTAAACTACTGTACCATATGTCGGTAAGAAAATAGCTTATAAAGATAATTTACCGACCGAGCTCTTCTTTACCAGCCGTAGCTACCGTAGAGCACAAAAATAATATTTAGTAGGTGAAAACGTCAAGAGATAAGTTAACTTCTTTTTATTGAGCTGATGAACATTAAGAAAACCGAAGCTGACTTTGTCTCGGATTACAATTAAATTTGTATACAACGTCTAACGCGATACAATAATTTCAGCGATTTGAGGAAGCACGATGGGTTTTCATCCTCTAGAGAAAGAAATCATAGGAATCCCGTTGATTTCCTGTACTGGCCAGATGACAACGTCAGTGAGTTGACTTTTTTAAAATTAAGCTGATAATCATTGAGAAAAGAGAAACCCGATGGTTATTCATCCTCCAGAAAACAAAAAACATTATAGAACTCCCGTTGCTTTCCTGTATTGACCAAAGTGTTCCAAATACTGTTGTATCGTGTCCATCGGCTGATACAACTCGTTCATACGATTCTGAAGATACTGAGGAGCTTGATTCGGTACTCCCGATCCTAGAAAGCCCTGAAGAAATTCTCTCATAAGGTCCCAGGCACTTCCGGGTACGACGCACGGTCTGTATTCCACCTGTGAACAAAATCGAACATCACGATAAGTCTTTTCCAAAACTCTTTCACCCAAACCCTTCGGCTCTTCGATAAAAAAAAGTTTCGCTGTATCGTTTGCCAGTTACACACAAAACTTTTGCGAAACATTCCCACGAACATAGGACGTCGAGAACGTTGAGTAATTTACATGTTCGTGCCGATTGAAGAACAAGACAGGAGAAAAGGAACGTCGCGTTGACAACTGTCCCAGATGCCTTTGGGTGTTACAGGACATAGAATAATATCGGATAAACAGGAGAGATTCTTTTACGAGAGGATTGAATGTTTTGGTACAAAAGAGAAAAAAGGAAGTCAGCAACAAGAATCTCCAAGAGCTTATTTCTTCGCTACGTTTCTTCGTCTCTGGGCGTTCATCGAACCGTTAGAGATTCCCGTGTTCTCGGTTACTCTCAAGCTTGGGCTCTTTCCTTCTAGCTCTTCGATGTCGTTTTTGCGCCCTATCCTCGGCTGCACATTCTCATTACTCCACGAACTCCAACGGGCCGATTTTTACCCTCTTCCCATCCTCGTACCCCTCGGTAAGTCGACAATGTTGTTTGTCTTTCCAGGATTCAGTATCCCGTGTGTATCCGTTGATGCTTTTTTTCAAGCTATACACAAAGAAAATCCGACCAAAAACAAGACCAAAGATCCTGCGCTTGGAACCCGGAAGAGTATGAGAAAAAATGTCCTGATCATTGTCTTTTATCTTTTCGTTTTTTTCTAATGATTCTTCTCAAATTTCCTCCCTCGTTCGAGGACTCAAGAGGCGGGTCGAGGATAAAGAAAGAAGAGAAAGGGTTCCATGAAGAGGTAAGTTTGGGTCAAGCGAGTATCACTTCGACGCGTGCTGCCAGTTCAAAGTTGTTCGAAGCCAATGGCACACTCTCATTCTCATCCATAGAGCGACTTTATGCACCAGAAGTTATTAGAAATTCTTACGACGTTGTGGGCGGTGTATCAAACTTTCATACAAGAATTCCTAGACTCCTAGGGAAAAGATTTTGTCTCGAGGCACTTGTACCTAATATTAGCAGAAACAGGAAAAAAGGAAACTGGCGTTATCTACGTTGCATTTGTTTGTTTTGCATCCAACTGCACGAATAACTTCACTCGAATTTTTCCAAGGTCGAAACCTTCGATAAGAAGTATCGAAAATTACCTTGGCGACAGGAAAATAATGACGAAAGAAGAAAAAATGAATTTCACGGATCGTGCGAGAGCAGTTTTGGTGACGATACTCGAATGCATTTCCAGGCCAAGCTGAAAAGCTCGATCGTCGAAGGAGAGGGATGGCTGGCACTGGTCGTCGTAGCGATAAGTGAAAGCATCGAGGAGAACGAGAAAGAAAGCTCGGTGAAAGTATACTAGAATAAAGAATGAGAAATATATATGTATGTACAAGTGGAAAGAAGTGAAAAAAAGTAAAGATGAGTGAAATCATCTTTTAAAGGGATGGAGCAAAACTTTTTTGTTTTTCGTCTCGTTCTTACCCCTTGGCGTTTCGATATAGAGAACAGGGGGAGAATGGAGAAAACTCGCTTTTAATTACAAAGCCATATTTTCGTGCTATAGCCGAGGGCGACGAAAATAAAATAAAATAAAAAATAAAATGAAATGAACGAGGGTCGCTGAAAGCCTGAAGGGTTTTTCTGTCTCACACACTCTCTCGGTCGAGTGAGAGACTGGAAAACGATTTCCGAGGATCGCGTCCCATTATCGCGATTTGCAGAGACGCTTATACTCGAGAGGTTACCCGCCTCTCGAAACAGACCGCGAGACCGATAGAAATAGTTTTTTTTCTCGCGTGAAAATCTCTCCCTCTTTTCCTCTCTCAAGTTCGTGAAATAAACTCCGATATTGTCCCGGTTATCTGGAGCAGCCTCTTCTTGCCTCTTCGTATATCGTCAAGATAAAAAAAAACAGAGGAGAGAAAAAAAAGGAAAGAAGTGTATTGGAAAAGTGAGGTAATGAAAAGTACGCGTACACCCCGTCGAGGATCGAAAGGATGGAACAGGCAGTCATTCTCGCGATTTTCCCCCATTGGAATTAATGGAGAAACCGGGTTTATCGCGCGAAACACCGGGAGAACGTATCTTCCCCGTGCTTCGTGGCGACCGGGAGATTCTCGACCCTGCGACAAACGGCGTAGTCACCGATACAAATGGCCCTGGGCAATCCACAGGGTGGTGATATACACGTACCGCCTCTTCGACGTACCTACATATATATATACAGGGTGAGACATCGAAAGTGACTCGGGCGTTTCATATGGAAACGAAGCGAGATATCGAAGATTGTTTCAGACAAACGTTGTAGGATATCGAGGGGGACAAAAGATGACGTAAATGAATTCTCCGCTGCATGCACGCATTAAGGTTATTTGAAGGTCAACTTTGTTTTTTCAAATAGGATGGTCAACTTTTTTTGCAGGAAATCGAAAGAGTGTTCAATTTTGCGTATAAAAGTACTACTACACTAATGTCCTAAAATTGTTAGGTTATGAGATATTTTGTATAATAGTTATAACGTATGAGAAATCTCGCACCTGGATAGGACGTAGAGGGGCGGTCAACTTGGCCCGCCCGATCGCCGGATTTTACTCCGTTAGTTTTTTTTATAGGGATACGTTAAAGACAAAATGTATCAGGCGGTGCCGACCACTCTGAAAATATGAAGGAAAGGATAATTGCTACATGCGCGAGTGTACGTGACGAAACGATTCTCAAAAGTCAGCGTTCTTTCGCGAAGCGCTTCCAAAAGTGTATCGACGTCAATGGCCATCATTTTGAACATTTGCTGGACTAAAATTATAAGTACACTCTAAATAATCAAGAGAACTCATACGTTATAACTATTATGCAAAATATCTCATAACCTAACAATTTTAGGACATCAGTGTAGGAATACTTTTATATCCGAAATTGAACACTCTTTCGATTTCTGACAAAAAAAGTTGATCATCCTATTTGAAAAAACAAAGTTGACCTCTAAATAACCTTAATGCGTGCATTTAAGGGAGAATTCATTTACGTCATCTTTTATCCCCCTCGATATCCTAGAACGTTTGTCTGAAACAATTTTTGATATTTCGCTTCGTTTCCGTATGAAACGCCCGGGTCACTTTCGATGCCTCACCCTGTATATATATATGTATAGGCGAGTATTACTATATAAAGTGCGAAAAAGTGCACACATACAGCGTCGCACTTTAACACGGACACACGGAAAATCCTTTGGTTGGACGTTCTGCACTGCCAAACGTTTTCCAGTCACGCTCGGCCACCATTATTTCCTTCCCCCACTACTGTTACAATGTTTCTTTTATTTGTTGCGCGACATTGAACGGCAAACCATTTACAAACAATAAAATTCATTTTACGAGAGACAGACGGTAGTGCAGTTTATTTGTTATTAAAGTGAACGACGCAACGTATGAAAAATTGAAAAATGCGAAAAAATAAAATTCCATAAATTTGATAAATTCGAAAATAACTTTTGAGAAAAATTCTCGACTAAACATTCAAAATATAAACATTTAAATATAAATAATAAAATGCATTTTACGAGAGATGGAAGATACTATGGTTAATTTCTCATCGACGCGAACAACACAACGTATGAAAAATCATAAAAATATCAAAAAGTGTATGTTTATAAATTTGCCAAATTTGAAAATAATTTTTAAGAAAAATTTTCGACTAAACATTCAAAATATAAATAATAAAATGCATTTTACGAGAAACGGAAGATACTACGGTTAATTTCTCATCAACGCGAACGACACAACGCATGAAAAATCATTCAAACCTAAAAAAAATGAATATCCCTAAATTTGTTAAATCCTTCGACCAAAATTTTTAAGTAAACATTCAAAATACGTTCAAAGCTTTAAACTCCACATACGTAATAAAAAAAAAAAAAAGAAATATACACATGTGAGTAACTAGTGATTCCCGGTAAAAACATATCGGCAAACACGACGTGTGGGAGAACATCAATACGCGTGTGGATATAAGCTTTGGAGTATGCCGAGAGTGAGTAAAGAGAACGATGGCCAAGCTACAACGGCATACGACAAATTGCACTGACGTTCATGGAACAAATGGATATGTAGCTCGTTGGTGTTTACGTCGGCATATACGAGGCGGCGAGCATCTATGCCTATGTAGCCATATATATATATATATATATATATATATATATATATTTATGGGTGTGTGTGCATATGTATATATATGGCTACTCGTACCCTATGTAGCCATATATATAAATGTGTGTGTGTACGTGTTAACGCGATCATCTACATACGCGATATACATATCGTCTACTCGTGTACAGAATCGAGGTGTCTCGTATGTATAGAAGAGATATATGAGAGGGGAAGAGAGGAAGAGAATATGGCACACATACAGACGTCGATAGATCGATATTGCTGCCTCGCGGCGGCAACCATCGCACCGGGCTCGTTACTCCGCGCGTATAACGCGCGACATCAAAAATGGTGAAGGAAAAAAAAATGAAAAAAAAAAAACATTCTCCCCGAGTATCAGCAACGTCTGGCGAAACATCGACAGAACTCGAGGGCGTCGGAAAAGCTGTGAAAAATATATTTTCCGATGTGCAAAGGGAAATCTAGCTCTCTGTTGCTTTTTATCGATGAGAGATGAAAAAGGGCTCGAGCAATTATTTCTAGGTATAGGAATCTTGATAGGACGGATTTTTTCATTCTGTTTTTTGGTTTGTTGGGGAGATTGTATTTTGACATTTTCTTTATAAATTGGAAACTTGCCTCGACGAGAACTCCCTTAAAATTCTGGCTCATCGTGACGCAGCCGAGCTTGACGCAAAAATCACCGATCTCGAATCTTGGTCCCTTCGACTCGATCTTGGTTTGCTTCTTGCTGGTATAAATGCTCGTCATTTTGAGCATGAGAAGATCGAAGAGACCGTCCGCGATGAGCGGTACGATTTTCGTGCCGGACTCGAGTACAGCGAATACCGAGGCCGGTTGTTCGGAATTGTGCAGGACATGGACGGTTCTCTGAACGCCTGAAACAAAAACGAAGATAAAATATTAGAATACGAAAAAAAAAACAACGGACGTTCCAACACAATCAAGCGAACATAAATTAAAGATCTCGTGTGTGTAAAAAATCTTACGAAGGGTGCAAAAATGTGATAAATATGCGAAGAGTCTCAGGAAGAAGTGTCTGAAAGCGGCCAAGTTTTTGCAACGTGCTGGCTATAAACGGATCGATCGTGATTAATTCGCGTATACGCTCTTTAGTCGGAGGACGAGATGAGGATCGTCGGGGCGGGGGAAGTGGGACCACGAGAAGGATGAAGGGATGAGCGGCGTCGAGTCGTGTGTGCATCGACAGAGGCGAACGCGCGCGCCCGAATGAATTTCATAAGTCCCGGGGGCGGTTAATACGCGAAGGGTCAAACGTACGGTGTGCCAACTTCGTTGAATATTCATAATCGTACGCGTACAACCACATATATATATAATTTAATATAGAATATGATATAATATATCATAATATAATATAATGTAATATAATATAATATACTATAATATAATATATCATAATATAATATAATATAATATAATATAATATATCATAATATAATATACTATAATATAATATATCAATTATGATATATTATAATTATAATAATTATATATATTATATATTATAATTATAATAATAATTATATTAATAATATAATATATAATATAATATAATATAATATAATATAATATATTATAATATAATATAATATAATATAATATAATATAATATATTATAATATAATGAATAATATAATATATAATATAATATAAATATATATATATAACGGTAGTCGTAGAGGCATATTCGAGCCACCGGTATGGGCAATTTTTCAGCATATAAATACACATATACATATATCTATCTGCATATATAAGAATGGCGAAGCCAGTTTGAAGTGAGAGACGAGTCTGTCTGTAGTCGCCGCGTGTGTGTCAGCTTGGCGGCAGCGAGGTCCGACAATCCGCGCATACACACATACGCACAAATACACACGGATCTAATGGCAGGGTATCACTGCGGGCACGCGGGTAACTCGAGCGACGTATGAATTATTAATCCCTTAAATTATAATACGCACACTCTCCACCCTTGTGGCACGCAGCAGGCACGTAACTCTGGTACGCGTCTCGCCTGTTCTTCGTCTCATTCGTACATACACACACACACACACACACACACACACACACACATAGATAAGGCACAAGGGACGTTCCTGAAAAATCACGACGGTTCGCACCGCGCGTTCGTTCTCGTTCTTCATTTTATTTCGCATCCTTTCTCGCCTCGTGTTAAATGACAAAATTCTTAATTACACGCGGGGTGAAGGACCAATTCACACGTCGACAGTTTTATGCTTGATAATTTTGGGTTTCCCCGCGTGATATTTTAATTTATTAACGCGCGATACGCTCTTCGTCTCTCATAGTTGCTTCATTCTCCTTTTGTACGCATTATTCTTATTATTATTTGATGCCGTCCATTAAAACAAGAATAAAAACGACAATCAACCAAAGATTATCGACCTTGTACGATAATAAAATGATGATCGATAATTATCACACCCGTGGTTTAGGAGGGTTGAAAATGGGTGGGTCCATGTGGTAATTATTGAATTTGCGAGCCGCATAAGCGATTCGAGTTCCTACGAATCGAGAGATACCTCTGCCAAAATAGAGAGAGAGAGAGAGACAGAGAGCGAGAGAGAGAAAGAGAAAGACAGAGAGACAGAGAAACAGAGAGAGAGAGAGAGGGAGAGCGAGAGAGAGAGAAAGAGAGAGAGAGAGAGAGACCGAGAGGGAGGAAGGGAGAAGGCCAGGAGTCTGTATGTCTATATATACATATATATATATACACGTATAACCCTGAAACGACGTATGCCGCATACCGCATCGGGTGCATTGTAGCACGTCTGGGGTAGCGACGTTGCTCGCCGTGTACTGCGTGCGGCGCAATGAGAGAGAGACACACACCAGACTCCCCCACAGCTGAACATTTCGAGTGGAGGAGCAAGAAGGGCAGAAGGACCATCTCGTTCCCTCTCTCTCTCTCTCTTGCTCTCTCATCCAACCCACGTTACACAAGATGCATCTGTGTGTTTCGATAACAAGCATAGGAATAGCAGCAATGTATACAGGCAACAGCAGCAGCGCGTGAACAGCTTCCTCATACACGTAACAAGTGAGTAATTACAGGTTGAATCGAGAATTTCACACGGCGCATGACGTTGCATCTCCAAGAGTACGACGACTTTGTACATTCGTTTGGATATCGAACTTACGACGTACATTCTTACAAGCACTGTTCAAAATCAAATGAATTATTCATGCGTGCTCGACTCGATTCGTAACTCACGAGAGATGAAACAAACCAAAAAAAAAAACGATCGATGCAACGAGAACGAAAAACAACCAGAAACAAAACGCTCGAAAACACAGTCATTCGTTTCAATAATGCAGGGCGAGTTTGAAACTCGCAACGAAGAAGCATCGTCGAGATAACGAGGTGAAGCATTTCGTGGGGTGAGAAAGAGAGCTCCGAATCGGAGGGAAAAAAAGAAACGAAAGAACGTAACAAAAAGAGTTTTGCCTCGCGAGAGGCGACCGTCGAGATTGAGAGAGCGAGAGAAAACACAGAGACTTCTTCCCTCGCTCAGGGGGAGGAGGGAGGTAAGAGACGACCCAGAGAACCGAAACTCGGCGAGGGTAAATTGAAACGTAACGAGAAACGTCGGGCGTATAAGTGTAATAAATCTTCGCGAAGCGTAACGGGTGGTGAGTATCTCGCTCTCGGCTCGTCCAGTTTTGCTGGGACGGACCGCTCGCTTCCACGAGTACGTAGCTACGGCATGAAAGGACCACGAACCGGCTGAGAAAACGTGCATTAATGCGCCTATACCCGAGCACATGGCGAATACGGAGAGGGAGAGAGAGCGAGAGATAGCGAACGACGAGACGATAGGACGCTCGCAGCATTGCCTCTTGAATTATTCGAGCGAAAGAGCGACGACCGAACGTGAGCTCTAGCTTGCTTTTGCACACACACGCTTCGAGGATTCGTCGCTCGTCATCGAAGCTCGTCGCATGCACGAGAGAGAGAGAGAGAGAGCTTTTCCTATGCCTGGATTACCGGGGATCTCAGGGACTCTCCAACACGACTCGACAGTCTCGTCGTGATAAACTCCACGTCCTACGTGTTTGTAGATCTACATTTTTTTTCAATTCCATCATTTTTTTTGGCATTTCCATAATCTTTGTTTTTTCAATTAAAATCATTCGATTGTTTGGTCGAACGGGATAGAAATGGGATACTAATTTAGGATATGAATAGAACCGATCAAAATTTAGGAAAAAACTTCATTGCATATATTTCGTGTTTTTATCATTTTAATAATATTTGTATTTCGATTAAAATCATTGATGATTTAATCGAACATTGAATATTATCGAGACGATTTCCTAAATTTAAGAATATAAATAAAATCGACATTTTCTATCTCAATTTGAAAATAAAGCGGAATAAAAAATTTCAGAAATACTTTATTGCGTATTATTATTGTTATGAGTCCAACTCCTAGAAAATTCTAACGATTCACTTGTAACGCGAGTAAATCGCATTACTATCTCCCTCTCGTGGTCGACATAGTTATAAAAATGTCGAGTATCGCGCTTTTCCACCCGCTAGAGTACGGCCAAACGTGTTACGAATAAATTCAACGCTCGTGTGTCGCATTGCATGATGCAGTTTTCCCGTATACACGGTGAATTTCATAAGGTGTAACAGGCTTTATTTTAAGGTAGATCGGATCATTACAAACAAAAGTTGCAAATATACATTAAGGATATTTGTAATAGTTTACGAGATATAAATGTTTAAAGTTGATCCAATCAGAGCACGCCGAAAAGCATTGGAGCCGCCCATTCTCCGCCCTAGCAGCCAATGCTCGAGAACTAAAAACGATTGCGTAATAATATAATAAATAAAATTGACTGCTCTAAATTTTGCAACCCCAAATGTAACGCCCTACACTGTGCTATCTCAACGGCTAGAGCGGGAGTGGGCGGCTCCAATGCTTCTCGGCGCGCTCTGATTGGATCAACTTTAGAAACTGATATCTCGTAAACTATTAAAAATATCCCCAATGTTTATTTACAATTTTTGTTTGTAACGATCCCATCTACCTTAGAATAAAGCTTATTTTCCACTTTATGAAATTCACCCTGTATACGTAGTAACGTATGCGTTCGTATTTACACGTGTGTGTGTGTATGTGCGTGATGCATCCGGGGGTATTAACGGTTCATCCATGCGTGCGCTAGAGAGAGGCTCGTCGGCGCGTTTTATCATCGGGACACTCTCGGAGCACACACGATGCACGCTCGACCATTAATTACTCACCCCTCTGCCTCTTCCCCCTCCTTCTGCCTATTCCCATCTCGTCCTCTTATTGAGCGATTGCGCTTGCCGAGATTGCCGAGAGCACATCGCGTTCGTCTGGTTTTTCCTTCCAGTAATGTATGTCCCTCTCTCTCTCTCCCTCTTTTTCTATCTATCTCTCTCTCCCCCTTCGTTCACCCTTTCTCTATCTCGCCTACGCTAAGTAAGTCTGCGGTTCTATCTTAATTTTTGTCCTTCTTGCCGGAGAGGAGGCGTCCTCGAGACTCCACCGTCGATATGCGCGTGCTCAAATTTACGACGCTTCGTAGCGAGATACTAAATTTTTTTTGTCCGCCTGTATACACAGATATTTATATAACTAACGCGAAGTATCTAAAGATTAACTGGTTTATGCGTCTAGTGAGCACGAGACCAGGTAAGCTGTCGCGTCGAGAATGTATGTACGGTATTAGAAAACGCGCAAGAGGCGTTAACAGCAGCTTTATGTCAAACCTTCGTTCTCCCGTCGAATAACGAAACGCCCGAAATCGTTTCGTTCCGAAATTCTTCACACCATACGAGACGGGAAAGAGAGCGCCTGCGCGCTCGATCTTTCGCTCTTTATTTCCACGAATTCAGTCTCGAAATCTCACTTATTTATAGAATTAACAAGTTCTCCTTAAACGACCGCACAACGCCAACCGTTATTACCAATTTCATATTTTCTTTCCGCATTCATTCGACTATAATTCCAGCACGAGCATAAAATTAATCAAGCTGTCTTACATTTTTATCGTGCCAGTATTTGAAAGAATTCCCTGTTTTATTATATCCACTTCTAGGGAAGCCATGAAACAAACTTGATTTACATTGTAAAACTTTCCACAATAAATTTGTTCATACTTTATCCGATATCATATTGAACGAAGCTAGACGAAAAAAAGAGAAAAAAGAAAGAAAAGATATTGTCGACGACTTTCCAAGTGCGGATAGTCGAAGCGAGAATAAAGAATCGAAGGGTCGTAGAGGGAGCTAAAGAGAGAGAGAGAGAGACAGAAGAAGGGATGGAGTGGAAGACGAATGAGAGAAAGTGATATAGGCTCGAGGCTCCGGCTGAGGGTTTTGCTTCTCTGCCTCCCTTTCTGTTCGTTTCCTCTCCCTCCCACGCCCTCCCCTTTTCTTCCCCTCCCTCCATCTCCTTCTCTCCCTCTCCTCCTCCTCTCAGATATATATATAGAGAGAGAGTGAGAAAGAGATATAGTACATTGGTGGATGGTGCTTCTCGCAAGTTACCAATGGGTTGCACGCCAGCTCGTATGGAGGGTTAGAGAGAACCGATGGAGAAGAAGGAAGAGCAACTGCAGAGAGGATATAGAGGAGGGAAGGAGCCTGGTGCGGAAACTCAGCGAGCTCTCAAGAGAGATGCACCAGGAATTCCAACGTAGTGGATGTGCGAGAGCGAGACGCGAGGGGGATGAAAATGGTCTGATAGTGGTGCACGGCATACAGGGTGCAGAAATACATAAGACAGACACAGATATATATATATATATATATATATATATATATATATATATATATGTCTGTCTTATGTATGATATATATATATATATATATATGAAATCCGGACGTTCATATCCCACCATTGGAGGAGGCAAACTGCAATTGGTTGGGACGCGAGAAGCTTCGATAATAACGCCACTGGATATCTCTCGAGTCGGCTATAACCAAGAGCTTTCTGTATTTGTTAAGAAACAGCCGATGGCGCAAGATCCGAAAACAAGAGAACAAGGGTGGACGAAAATTAAAGAAAGAAAATAAAAGGGGTGAGAGTCCCGAGGGTGTTCCTCCCAGCTCGCGGTTAGATTTGCGATTGCTTTATTAAAAGTTCCAGCTGCTACGTTCCATCTTGTCTTCTCTCAATGTCTCTCTCTCTCTCTCTCTTTCTCTCTTTGCCAACGCTTATTCTTATCGACCCCCGAAATGAAGCTCGCACGAGTCGATCGACTTTCCATCCCCCTCGATCAATGAATTTCTCTATCGATTTTTCGATTCGAAAAATTGTCACGTTTAAAAATGGAAATCGTTCATCTACGAACGACTCGATGGAATAGCCAGGATAAATCCAATTTCAATTCATCCCTTCAATTACTACCATACGGCGAAATAATCCCTGTGGCTTTATAATTCGACCAATAAATCGTCGGGACTATAATACTCTTAACTGTACCATGGGCGAAGGATTCGAGCGGAAATATCATAACGAACGACAGAAGGGGAATATAGGGTGTGATATAATAACGTTGAAAATTATTCGTCGATTGTCGAAGCACAGGCGAGTATAGAGAGGTAGGAGACAGAGGGATGTGTTGGATATTTCAAGTGTCCTGTTTGTACGCCCGAGCGCACCCTCGCGTGCTCGTTTCGGGGTCGCCCAAGTAAATATACCGTGAAACAGCCCTCTCCTTTCATCCCCCTCTTTATCTTCTAATACCACGTCACGCGTATATACATATACATGAGACCTTCCGTCTCGTAAATGAACGATTTATTGTATAAATTTGAATATTTCAAAATCCAGCGTTTGAAAATATTTACCCCTTTAACACAAATCTGCAATTTTGTGGAATATTTTCTGTCTTTTTGTTTTATATTCAACAAGGCCCTAGAGGCGAAAGAACAAATGGTCGATAAGGGTTGACCATAGGACGAGTTGGAATGGAATGCCCCATATACGAATATCTATATACATATATGTATGCACGTAGATACACACGCTCCCGAAACACGTGAAGGGGATTCGGAAGTGCTCGGCTTTTATTGTCCGACAATTTGTGTCTCATTCATGGCGAGTTTGTGGGGACCTCTCCATGGCAAATGCGACACATGTTTGTAACCGTGTGCATGCGTTCTATATATATATATATATATATATATATATATATATATATAACTGACGCTTGTTACCAGTACATAATATATATATATATATATATACGCGCGCCCCCCCCCCCCCCCGTATAAAATACCAACCCTCTCATCCGTCCATAAATACAAAATCAAACCGAAGAACGATAATAATAACAATATGATTCGTGAAAAAGTAAATAATAATAACGTGCACCCCCATATAAAATACCAACCCTCTCATCCATCCATAAATACAAAATCGTAGCGAGGCAACGTAACGATAATAATAACGATTCGATTCGTGAAAAAGTAATAATAACAAACAGATCTGAAAAAAGATAATACCTTAAATAATCATGCTCGAGGATTTAAATGTCAGGGGTTGGTAAGTATTTCTCGTTGGGTTTTTCGCGAATTACAGTTCGGGCAAAATAATCTCCTTCGACCACACTAACCTAGGGTAAACCCAGGCGAGGGTTGTCCACAGCTGTAACATCCCTCTTTACGGCCTAACTCCGAACATCCCTCACCCCTCGCTGTCCTCCCACCGTTTTTTCCCTCTCGGTCGTATCTTATTCGAGTTCTTGGCATCTTTCGCCTCTTGTCATAATTTCAGGACGATTCTAGCCTTGATCTACCCTTCTCTCGCATCACGACAGTTTATCCAGAGCACTACCCCTTTCTCTCCCTCCCTCCTCACTCGCTGTTATCATTGTCGAGTCTCTCGCAATCCCCCTGTCATCATACTAGATCCCACACGCTATCACCAAACGTACCAGTCATGGACAACGAGAAAGTCCCGATGTTGATAAAATTTCATCTCCCTTCATCCCTTACGAACCGACGAACCGACTGCCAATAACTGAACGATTGTTAACGACTGTAACCCTTTTATCATGCCCGATGGTATACAGATGTACAGAGACTTACATATATCTATACATATAGACACAAATACCAATATACAAAACCGTATGTACATGTAGAACGCGGAGAGGCACGAACCCGACGCGGTTGCTCGCGGATGGTGCAAGGGGGTAGTTTTGCGCAGGGTGTCGCGCACTGCCAGCAGCAGCAGTGAACGGGCCACGAAGTAGCAGCAGCAGCATCGGCAGCGGCAGCAGCAGTGGCATCGGGAGGAAAAGCAGCGACCGAGGGGTAGTAGTTCAGTTGCCCGCGATTCAGCGTGGGGTCTGGCCACCGATTGGGACCCCCGGCGTTCTCCGATTTCATCGGAACCTCGCGTTAGTCACACACACACACACACACACACACACACACACACACACACACACACACACACACACAC
>JAPYZT010006577.1:0-10000 GCA_030522965.1 Tryphoninae sp. A BG-2022a | reverse complement strand
CGTTAAATTAAATTTTTATTCGAAATTAATTGTGAGATAATTAATTGCTCGATACAACATCGTCAAAATAAAGTCAATTAATTTCAAAAAATCATTTTCTATTTGAATTTCATTTTAATTTGAAAAATAAAAATCGGAATAAATTTTAATTGATTTGAAAAAAAAATCATGAAATTTTTCAAATTTATTTTGCGTAGCCTTAAATTAAATTTTTATTCGAAATTAATTGTGAGATAATTAATTGCTCGAAATAAAATCGACAAAATAAATAACATCATTTTCTATTTGAATTTCATTTTAATTTGAAAAGAAAATATTTTCAAATTTATTTCCAGTGACGATGAAGACTATTTTCTTTTGTTTCTATAGAGGGCGTGACGTCGTTCTAAGAAACGATGAAAAATAGAAGAAACGAGAACAAAAAAAAATAGGAAATAAAAAGAACAATACGAGAAAGACAAGGCGTCCCACTGGTTTTCGTCCATGGACGAGACTCGACGATAAAAGGCTTCGTAACGGTGGACGTAAACCTCGCACCGACGTGTGTGTTCGTGCTTATCACGTCTGTGTCTACATTCTCGAAAGAGAGAGATCTATCGTGCGAAACTTAATTTTATTTTCTTCTTATTTTTCGTTCGTTTGTTTTTTGTTTTTCTTTTTTTTTTTTTTCGTTTTTTGTTTTCGCGTCCACTTTCCTCCAACGATATTTTCTTCTCTACCTCTGCACTTTTCGAAAATGGTTTACTCACTCCCTTTCTCTCTTTGCTGACCGTCTTTTTGTTTCGTCCTGCTTATTTTTCTTCTCGGTTCGTCCCTCGTCCGATCGAGAAACGTCGTACCGGAACTTTTATCGTTGGCCACTTCGATGTTTCACCAATTTTACCAGCTCGGTTTCTTTCCTTCCCATTCCGCATCTTTGCTTCACCGATCGATGAAGGACGAAGAAGTCACGACGAAAACTTCCCAACGATCGAGATAAATCTTGTTACGATTGGAATTTTCAACCCTTCTGCCTGCCCTTCTCTCTCTTCGGATTTCTTATCACGATCTTTATTTCCAATGTCAGTTTCACGCTCGATTTCCAATTTTTGTCTTTGTTTTTACTCTCAAGGTCATATTAACGTACTCGGGGGTCACCTTCAGACTCTTCGTCCTTGCTGTAAACTGGAAAAATATAAATAAATCAAAAGCGAAAAGGATTATATATAATGCTTTTTCTTTTTTTTTAAGGGAGAAAATTTGTTTTATGCTCTGTTTTGTTACAGGTCAAGGAAGGTGTTTCTCTCTCAATCACGCGTGTATGAGTCGGTCATCCAGTTAATAGTGAGTCATTTATTAATTAATTAATAATATTAAATATGCCAGGTATCTACGTGTGCTCGTTCAATGTTTGCATTTATACAGATATAAAAACACACATACTACACGCAGCTGTTACCAATTAATAACCAACGCGTCATAAAATATCTACAGGGTGAGTTTTACAAAGTGGCTCAAACTTTGTTTTAAGGTAGATGGGATCGTTACAAACAAAAGTTGCAAATATACATTGGGGATATTTTGAATAGTTTAGGAGATATAAGTGTTTAAAGTTGGTTCAATCAGAACGCGTGGAGAAGCGTTGGAGCCACCTACTCCCCATCCTGGTCGTAGAGCTAACACAGTGTAGGGCGTCACATTTTGGTTGCAAAATTCAGAGCAGTCAACACCCGAGAAATAATGCTTTGAATTTTGCAACCCCAAATGTAACGCCCTACACTGTGCTATCTCTATGGCTAGGGCGGGGAGTGGGCGGTTCCCACGCTTCTCGGCGCGCTCTGATTGGACCAACTTAAAACATTCATATCTCGTAAACTATTAAAAATATCCCCAAGGTATATTTACAACTTATGTTTGTAATGATCCGATGTACCTTAAAATAAAGTTTAAGACATCTTATGAAACTCAGCCTGTATATATATATATAATAACAACAATACTACCTTTTTCGTAATATTAAATTTTGTTCTTCCCTTTAGGAACGGATCCCGGTATCTACGTGCCCCCACGTGAATCGATATCGAAATATGTCGCGAAACCTTTCTACCTCCGTTTGTCCTTTCACAGGGAATTCTCGTGCTCAAGTAATTAGCTTCGTTTGGCATCCGGCTTTTCAGAAATTCCCCGATGTCCTGTCCTCGTAACGGGACGAATCTCTACAGTAGTCTCCGTTGCGTTATTCTCCCTCTCTCTCCTTGTTTCTCTCTCCCAAGTCCGGCGCTCGGTAATTAACTCGGACAATTTATATCCCCGGGCTTTCTCACTCTTTGGTCACGGCCAAAAGGTACGCTCCAGTGCGCGCGCTCTGACGGCGAACACGCGCATTAAAGCCTGGCGGGCACGTGAATCGTTCGTCACACCGTGAATTCTCCGCCGTTGTGTACACTCGCATCGTACCCCGGCGTCTATATATATATATATATATATATATATATATATACAACGAAGTTTCTCTCCTCTCCGGTGTTGTCCGACATCGATAAAAGTGGTAGTTATAAACGGGATAATAATAAAAAAAAGAAGTTTAAAAAAGAAAAAGGAAAAAAATGAGCGGCAAGACAAAACAGGCGGGTGCGCGCGCGCGCATCTCGTGAATAACTTCGAGAACGTGTGAACGAGCCCCTCGCGACTATCACGACCGATCGCTTCTAATTAACTCGGAGACTGACCGTCGGCCGTCGTTCATCTCCGCCTCGTTTAATACGTAGCAACGTTCCTTTTCCTATACACTTATAATAAAAGCCTTGCGGACGTTATAAAATTTAAAAATAAAGGAACACGTGCTCCCGGCCTTACTTACTTATTTTTTTCTCTTTTTTTTCCTTTTTTCACCAAGCTTGTTTTTTTATCTTTAGCGAGCGTATTTATACATTTCACGGTCGTTAAATTGATGAATCGCATCCAATCGGAGTGACGACACGACCTTAAAACTTCGACGAGCTTTTAACGCGTCGTCGAATTATCGATCGGTCGATTATTTTTTTGAAATTCTGTGGTGAATATTATTATTATTCTCCCTCTCTCTCTCCCTCTCGCTTGTTATACGATGGATTTAAAAGATAATTATAATAATCTGCCAACGGAATTAAAAGAAGAGCGAACACTGCTAAAGTTCAGAAAAGCGCTAGTGCAATATATTAAAACTATCGAGGGAGAGCCGGTAGAATAATAAAATAAATAATAATCGAAGAAATTGAAGTTATATTTGAAATTTATAATATGAAATGTAGCTATTGAAGCTAATAAATACCAATCAATCAATACCCGCCCCCCCTTTCCTAACTTTACATACGCACGATTTAAAATTAGCGACACAAATTTTTATATGAGTTAAATTGTTTAATTTTTAACAATTTTTTAATAAAAAAAAATCGTTCTTTTTTCTTCTCACTTTGTTCGCGTAAAATTGTGCGTTGGTGACGTTTTGTATAAGTCGAGGGGGTAAATGATAGCATGTAGCCGGTCCGGGAGTCGAGGGGTTGGGGGAGGGGGGGAGGGGGTACGAGGTAACAGATATCTCCACAAGAGTGTCGGTGACGGTTTAAGTGGATTACGAAACAGCTCCAGGGGCTTCGTGAATATCCCCCATTCCCGTCCCTTCGACCGTGTACTACAGCGTATTATACACGGAAGAGAGGAGTGAAGGAACGTAAGCGAATCGGGTACGAAAAAACCGGGTGGAAACGATTCTTCTCGTTTTCACCTTGAGACGCAAGTTTATATTAACGCGTTTATACAAAGAGAAAGAGAGAGCGAGAGTGTGACATCTTGACATTTTTCGAGACACTTTTTACCGTCTCGATTTTTGTTCGTCCTCTCGGTAAGCAAAAGGCGAAAAAGAAGCACTTTTTTTTAACGAGATAAAGAAGATGCAGCAAAATAATAATAATAATAAATATTCGAGATAAATGCGAACAACCGAAGGTAGAAAAATTCGCGTAATAGGTACGGGGCCCGTGTTGATAGAGCGATGGGCCGATGCATTAAGACTATTTAGGAAGTCTGGCGAATTAGTGAAAGCCAAGCAAAGTACAGCATTGAATAATTTAATTTAATCGTTCCCTTCCATCGACACCGGTCTTTGATGAACTCCGACTCTATCTTCTCCTCCTCTCTCTCTTTCTCTAATATATATTTATTAGAGAAAGACAGACAGAGGGAGGGAGGATATATATACAGGGTGAATTTCATAAGATGTAACAGAGGCTTTATTTTAAGGTAGATGACATCATTACAAACAAAAGTTGCAAATATACATTGGGGATATTTTTAATAGTTTACGAGATATAAACGTTTAAAGTTGGTCCAATCAGAGCGCGCGGAGAAGCATTGGAGCCACTCCTGCCCTAGCCGTAGATATAGCACTATGTAGAGCGTTACATTTGGGGTTGCAAAATTCAGAGCAGCCAATTTTATTTATTATATTATTACCCAGTCATTTTTATTTCTCGGGCATTGACTGCTCTGAATTCTGCTCAGCGCTCCGAGAAGCATTGGAGCCGCCCACTACCCGTCCTGACAGCCAATGCGCGAGAAATGAAAATGACTGGGTAATAATATAATAAATAAAATGTACTGCTGTGAATTGTGCAATCCCAAATGTAACGCCCTACACTGTGCTATCTCTACAGCTAGTGCGGGAGTGGGCGGCTCCAACGATTTTCAGCGTGCTCTGATTGGACCAACTTAAAAAATGTATATCTCGCAAACTATTAAAAATATGCTCAATGTATATTTGCAACTTTTGTTTGTAATGATCTCATCTATCTTAGAATACATTCTGTTGCACCTTATGAAATTCACCCTGTATATAGCTTATGTACGTAAACACACCGTATTTTGCATACATACATATAAAGTACGCGTGTAACACCCATTTGAACGTTGAATCTGATATAGAACTTCCTCGTATAATGAGTGATCAAGCGGAATTATTCACGGCAGCTTTATTACATCCGCGCTCTCGAACTCGATCGACAGTGTGGGTGGCTGTATGTATGAGTGAGATAGCAAGCAAGAGAGAGAGAGAGAGAGAGAGAGAGAAAAAGCGTCCGGTTCGTTTAACATAATTCTCGTATCGACGTACCGAGCGATATATGTATATGTATAGAAAAATTGACTCAAATTCCCGGTGGGAGCGTTGAATTGCGATAGTTTGAAGGGGGTTGCAGTAGTGAGAAGGGGGGGGGGGTAGATCGAAATTGGCTTTTATCGATCGTCATCATCATCGTCATTCACTCACCAGGGCGAATTCGCCGTCAGAGCCAAATTTCATTACGCCCGTGATTGAAAAAACCTTTTATTTATTGTTTTTTTTCTCTCTCCCTCTCTCTCTCTTTTCACGTCCCACCGCGCCACGTAGGAATTTAATTTCGACCCGATGAAAAATCGATTGTTTTCTGTTTTCCTTTTTTTCCTTTTATTTTCTATCTCGTTACAAATTTCTTCCTTTTTTTTGACCAGTTGGGAAATCCCTAGGGGAAAAAAACCTTTCTTGTTTCAACTATTATAACTCTTAAACGTTTCATTTTTTAAAACTTTCGTTTTGTTCTCCTCCTTTTTTTACACAAAATGTAAACAATTTTTAATTGCGTAAATGCGCGTAATGTTTGTGTAAACCGATTTTAAAACAGGACACTTTTAAACGTTGTTTCATTCGTTTTAGTTTCCCAGGTCTTCACGTCTTTTTTCCCATATTTTTTTAAAAACTCCATCTCTATTTAAAAACCGAACATTGTACTTTGAATTTTACAAAAGCAAGCTCTCTCTTCCAGATTGGCCAAAATGGCGTGGACCTAGGTACACAGGCGCAATTTGTTTTTCTCGCGTGTATAGACGCTGCTTGAGATTCGAGAATATCTACACCAAACACACACACACACAAACACAAACACAAACACAAACACACATAGACACACGTGATCTCGTTCTCTGGCACGAGTCGCGTATCTACGCGTTGCTATGTGTTTACGCTACGCTAGTTACGCGAGAGCGTGTACAATGTTTCGAGTGCCACCTCCTCCCCCTCTTGCTCCCCTCCCTCCCGCTTCCCCTCCACCACCTCGAAAGTCCCCTAGGTTTCCCATAATACACAATTTCCAGGGAACTGAAACAGGGAAACTGCATTTCCACCGGGCAAACCGGCCAACGGGAACAATGAAAAGTTCATTAGCCGGAGTGGGCTTACGCCCCCCCCCCCCCACACCCTTCGTACCTTCCCCCACCCCTTATCTACCTCTTCGTACTTCATATTTCACACGTACGCGTTATTTTATATAGGTATGCGCGCGCACATTATACGCGCATGCGCGTATGAGCGAACGACGCAAAGTGTGTCGGATGTTGAGTGAAACAAATAAACAAAAAAATTTTATACATAGGGCGATTGTTTAGAATAGAAAAAAAACGTAGCGACTTTACGAGGGGAAGATTGTTTCTTTTTTTTTTTTGAAAGTCTTTTGTTTAAAGATTCGCGTTTTCCGGAGACTGCGTCAGTTTGCGAATTTAACGAAAACAAAATTAATGAAAAAAAAAAGAAAAAAAAACGAAAAGTTCGAAATCGTTTAGTAAATTTTTCTTGTTTCTTTTTTCTCCTTTTGCTATTTTGCTTTCGTACGCCAACGGGACAATTTTCTTGGTGCGTTTTCACGCGGGAAAGTAAACGCAATTTTTTTTTGTGTCTTTTTTTTTTTAGTTTTTTTTACGGGCTCGATGGAAAAAAAAACACGAGATGAACGAGGCGAAAAAAAGGATCGCGGTGACTTTGATGTCGCGCGCTTTTTTTTTTTAATCCTTCCACGTTTCTTTTTCGATCGTCCCTACACCCGATTTATTTAGCGGGTATTTCCATTTTCCTTTTTTTTTTTTTTCGTTGCTCCGCGTTTCGACGTAGACAAATGAAGATCGAGCTTTATTTTTTTTTTCCCACGGCCCATTCTTTTTTCGATTTTTTTCTTTTTTAAACGTCAACGTAAATAAAAATTCTGCATCGATCGGTGTAACAAAAAAAAAAAAGAAAAGAGAGAGAAAAAAAAGGCAACAAACATTACTCGATCGAGTCCTGCCCGATCACGTTCTCGAATAAGACGGGAGCACACGCTCGACGTAACACGCCCATCGTTCCTCCGCTACAAATTTTCAATAACTCCCGACGATGCCATTCGATTTTTTTTTAATTTTTTTTTTTTTTTTTTATTATTATTTTTGAAATTTTATTATCGATTCCCTTCTCTCCCTCTTTTTTTTCCTTCTACATATATTTCTCGTTTTCTATTCCATCATTTCTGCCACAGGGATATTTATTTATTCGAGTGGATGCATCGCGTTACCCCCCTCCAATCCCTTCTCCTCGAATCCCCCCCACTCCTACTCCTCCTTCCCCCCCCCCACCCCTTACTCTCACGTGTACGTAATCAAAGTTCGGTCGTACACGTGTACAGAAATTTACCTTCGGTCGGTAACACATTATGCAGTCGCGAAGACTCGGCTTTCACCCCACCCCCTCCCCCCATTCTTCTCATCCTCCTCTCAACAAATTCATCGTACCAGAGTTGCACCTTGGTGAATATTTATCGTCCGTGAGTTAACGCGCTCGCTTCGTGCACGAACGAGACGAGGCGAACCAAGAGAGAGAAACTAACGGGGGGGGGGGGGGGCCAGGGGGTTGCCTCTAATGTTCTTTTGCTTTTCACCCTTTCAAATCCTTTCATCCCCCTCCTCTCCATTACACTACTACTCGCTCCTCTTTTGCATTAAACATAAAACACGGTAATAGCAACGCGAAACGGGCGAGATACACGAGAGCAAACCCTCGGAATAATATCCGCATTGTCACGATAGTTTCAATTTTTTTGTTTTTGTATTTGAGTTGTTTCTTTTTTTTTATTTTCGCATCAAAGCCTCATTCGCGTTTTATGGAAGCTTGACGAAAATTTGAGAATTTGAGGAAAAGACAATTTTGATCAAAAACACGAAAGATAAGGGAAAAATTTGAATTGGTGCGAAAAAATTTTTTTTTTTTGTTTTTGTACGATAAAGGACCAATTTTATAATCTCTTGGTACATTCGATACTTAGAGTTGAATGTTGATCTCGCTGTTTATTGTACATCCGGTATAGAATTGTCTTATCAACGTATGATAATTAAACAAATTTTTAATTACGAACTCTCGATACGTTTTATTCAAGGATATTAAGGGCGTTCGACATATTTTCAAATTTCATGAAATTCGGAGCAGTAGAAGTGTGTTAAATAATGTTTTCTTAAGTTAACGTTTGAATTGATTAGAAATTCAAAATTTTTCATCTATAATGTAACTTTTCTCAAAATCTGTTCATTGTATCGACATATTTTTTTTTTCGACGTAACTCGTACATCCTTCAAACAAAGCATGTGTCGAGCCATTTTTATTTAAAAATTTCAAAACGATGTCAACAAATTGTGAAACAAAATATCGAAAAAATGACTCGACGTATTGTCTATGACACTTTAATATACACGCACAATAATAATGGGCAAAATCGAACGTACGGTTTTTGGGAAAAGGTACATTGAAAATAAACATTTTTCGAAACGATGTTTTTCAACTTTCAATCAATTCCAACATTTTTCTATTTGAAATATCCTCCAAAACCCTACAGAGAATAAAATTATCAATAAACTTTTTCGGAACAAGACTAAAAAATCCCTTGAATGGCTTATGGGCAATGGAGAACGTTTCGACGTTAATAACGAATGCAAGAAGGAAGGAAGAGGGTGAAACTTCAATAAAGTATGTTCGTACTTTATTGAAGTTTGACCTTTATTGAAATTTGAGAATAAATATTTAAACCTTATATAGGTAAACGGAGTTTCAAAAGCAACTTCGTTGAAATTTCTTAAAACATTCCTATTTGGTTTTAAAAACAATGTTTCTTTATCATCGTCGTAGATAAAAAGTTCAAGTATGCAAATTTTTAAGGAAAATGTTTAATTGGATGAGGATGAAGTTTTGACGTTATAGGTATAGAAGAGGGGTGGGGGTAGGTCGTATCACGAGGGTAGAGTTAGGTAAAGTAGGAAATTTCACATTGGAACGAATCGCGAGGGGAACGATGTAACGAAACGTTTTAATTTCATCGTGTATTAATTGGTAGGAAAGTCTACATCGAGAGGAAATCGCCTGAGAGAGAAAGGACAGCGAGGACTAGGGAGAAGAAGGGGATGGAGTTTAAACAGCCGTGAAATAATTTCCATTTGCTTGGCTATTTTCTCGACTGGAAGGTTGAGAGAGGGAGATGGCAAAATGTTGCATAGAATGAGAATGAGAAGAGAGGGGGAGAGAGAGAGAGGGTGGGTGGGTGGGGGAGGGGGGACTAGGGAGGGAGAGAGACTGGTTTCGTTGAACCTCTTGCACACGCAATTTTTGCACGATGTCCCTTTGTTGGCTTCGAGAAGAGAAAAGGAAGAGAGAGAAAGAGATAAAGGGACTCTGGCTTTTATCGGCGAATCGATGTACTCTCATTATCGTGAGAGCCACCGCGTTCCGGCAAAACGACGAGCGAAGCCACGCGAGGAGGACGAGAACGGCAAAATAAAACAAAAAAACGGACTAAAAAGAAGAAAACAAAAAAAAAAAAGATACAAAGCGAGTGAAGAAGAAGAAGAAGAAAATAAGAGCGAGGGGAGAGGTCTCTTTAAACAAAATTCGCGACTCTCGCACGACCATTCTCGCGTTCGAGATCGCGTCTCGAGTCTGAGAACCAAAAAAAAAAAAAAACGGAAAGACTTTCATTTGTTTTTTGTTTCGTCACTTGTAAAATATCACGATGAACCGCAAAACCGCGGCAATTACTTTTTTTTCCTCCCTTCGGCGAATTTCAATAAATATCCCCCTACCCCCGTAAAAGAGAGAAAAAACAGAAAGGGATAGAAACAGCATAAAGATAAATAATAATAATAATAATAATAATAATAATAATAA
>JAPYZT010006573.1:0-18798 GCA_030522965.1 Tryphoninae sp. A BG-2022a | reverse complement strand
ATATATATATATATATGTATATAGCAGACGTCACGAGAACGCGCTGGTTTCGACGTTTCGTAGTATTAACGTACGATCTCGTAAGTGGGCGTGTAAAGGCTCGAAAATTGGATGGTAGGCAGGCCTCGAGCAAATTAACGTTTGGCGATAATATCCGTTCTTAGGATACTCCGTGTGTTGAGAGGGTGGGGGAAAGGTGGAGGGAGAGAGAGAGAGAGAGAGAGAGAGAGAGAGAGAGAGAGAGAGAGAGAGAGACGGAGGCAGAATGTACGGGGACGAACGAACGGTCGAAAATCTCTTCGACGCGAGGCCCGGGTTCTGGTGTGTGCTCGATCGTATTATCGTACCCCGAGTGTATATCGAGGAACCCGCGAACGCCCCGCTCTTGCGAACCAAAAAAATCCACCCCCGGCTGTATACACGACTTTTTTTTTCCAACGAACGCTTCTCCATGAGAATTCATCACTCGTATTATTACACATCGCTGAACAAATATATATATGTATGCTCATACGCTTTGGGAAACAAAAAAACATTAATTTTATAAATTTTTTGGATACGAAAGTAATAAAAGTTTCGCGATAACTGAAATTTATAATTATTGTACATCGTTTGGAAAAATTGTTAGAAAAAAATCTCTATTTTCAGTTCATCGTTTATTATAGTTAGTTAATAATTTTGTTTCTCAATGTGACAAGTAGTAAGACTTGCATAATAGCACGAATTTTTTAGTTTGATAAATTATTCGAAAAATAAAACTCTCGTTAAAATTTCATTCGTAAAAAAAAGATATAATTAACTCGCAAAAGTTAACAACAAAATGGTTAACACTTAAAAAAAAATGGGATTACAAAATAGAATCATGATCGACGAAATTGATCATACCGGATGGAAGATTGTCGTTTTTTTTTTCGGTTTTCTAAGCGACGACGAGGCAAGAAGAGGTTTCGCGCGATATCAATCGATTTCAAACGAACGCGTTCGACGTCATCCCCGTCGTCATCGTCGTCGTCGTCGTCGTTGAAGAGAGAACTGATTAAAAAGCTTAATCGAAATATGAAAAAGGTGGGCGTGTTTGGACGCCGGCGACACCCACCGGAGCCGAAGGGGTTGCGGAGAGAGACCCCTCGCATCTCTTGCTCTCCCTCTCTCTTGCCTTCAAAAAGTGTTTCTGGGCATGGGCCATCTCCACGTTGGATCATTATTGAATCGGACGGAGAGAGAGAGAGGGGGGGGGAGAGAGAGAGAGAGAGAGAGAGAGGAGAGAGAGAGGAGAGAGAGAGAGAGAGAGAGAGAGAAGGTGAGTGGAGAGCCCCGGGTACATAGTACGGAGAAAGGGGAATGAGAGAGAACCGACGAAATAACGTTTTCATAATCGAGTCTCGGATAAATCGGTCCTAACTACATTCCCGCCAAAATACAAAATCTCTTTCCTTCCCCTTCGCAACGATCTTCCGAAAGAAAAATTATAACAAACATTTCTGCTCGATTAATCGTTGCCGATAACGAATTCGACTTCGAGAACAATTATAAAATAAGAGAAACAAATGTCTGTCGATATTACTACTACCACGATCGACGCGAAAGAAACTTCAATTAAAATTTACAATTATATTTCGCTCCAATTATGCCTCGTTGTTTCGTATTACGGGAGAACACACAGTGTCTGCAATAAAACACTCGAGTCGGAGCATGAGAACAAGGACAAACAAAAAAAGTGCAAAATCGCGAAAGTGAGATATACACTGTACAAAGAGAGTTCTCCCTCCTCCCATCCATCTCTCTCTCTTTCTGCCCACGTATATAATAATAACAATGATAATAATAAAACAGTGATATACAAAATGCCAGACACAGGTAGAAACACAACCCTGCGGATTGCTACCGGTGTCTATATATAGAGAGCGTACTGCACAAGAGAGAACAGGGAAAGAGAGATGGATAGAGTAAAGTGGCGAAGATAGACCAAGGAAGAGAGAGAGGGAAGAAGATAGAGATAGATAGAACAGGCCCATAAAGAGAGCATCCTCTTGAGTATGTACACACACCAGACGCTGTAGATGGAGGGCAAAACGTGGGTGAAGAAAATACGAGCGAACATGGAAGAGCAAAAGAGCTCCAAGAGCATATATACCTATATATATATATATATATATATATATATATGTGTGTGTGTGTGTGTGTGTGTATGTACAAGTATAGAGAAATGCAACGCGTTGGCTCTGCCACAGGATGAGTGGAAGAAAATGTGGTAGATCCCGATGGAAGAGTAACGAAGAACGTTGTTGGACTGTTCGGGAAAGGGTGGCCGAGGGAAGGAAGAGGAGGGAGGTACGACGTGCAGTGAAATAGTCCGGCTCTGAGTTAACGTACAAGAGTGTATACACAGAAGGGAGAGGAGAATGCGACAGACATAAAGAGCAGAAAGGAGAGAAGAAATAAGAGATAAAGGGAGAGAGAGAGAGAGAGAGAGAGAAAGAGGTGGAGAGGGTGAGGGATGGAGAGAGAGAGAAGGGGGGAGAATAGGCAGACGAGAAGTTAGCAGGGTGTGTATATGGAGTGTTGTATGCAGGATGCAGCTACTCTGGAGCAAGGCGAAAAAGGAGAGATAGGGAGAGAGAGAGGAAGAGAGGGAGGGAGGGGAGAGAAAATACAGAGTCTGTTGTAGGATGCATACTCACTGGATGTATTCTGGCAGGAATATCAAAGACGAGAGTCGGACTACGAAAGCCTTCTCTCTTTCTCTCTTTCGTTCTTTCTCTCGGGGCGTCAAAGAGGAGAGAGCAGATGAAGCGCGAGAGCAAAAAGAGTCCGGAGAAACTGGCATTTGCCCGTTAGAGAGTTTTGGTTAAGGGAGGAAGAGAGAAAGAGAGAGAGAGAGAAAGAGGGAGAATTGAGCTTGATGCTTCTTCGTTCTCTAGCCAACAGTCACAATTCCTCAACATTGCCATCCACTTCTGACTCTCGGTACAGTGCCTATTGTCTTTAGTTTTTTGCACTTTCTCTTTGCCTGCCTGCAACTGCCTCTGTGCGTGTTTTTTTTCTCCAAGTGTAGTAAATATTTAAGTTCGCGGTTCGTAACGAAAGAATTGTCCGGGAATGGAGAATAATTGAAGAATCTCATGTTTCAGGCGCAAATGGAAATAAATTAGAAAATGGCGCGCGATTGGATTGAAAGTAGTTCGTTTAGTTGACGAATCTTTCGATACGCGAGCGTCTTTTGTCACGGATCGGAAAAAGTAACTACCTGTAATTTTTCAAGATTGTTGCGCTTGTTCTCGTCATCGTGACGTGGCTCTTTCAGGAAAATAATTTGAAACTGCGATATGTCACGGAAGTTTTGAATGTTTGTGAAATCTTTGGAGATAAAGATTTCTTTTTTATTGATTGAAAAATAATAATAATAATGATAATAGTAGCATGACAAATTTCAGAGAAATAATCGATTAAACAAACGTCGTATTTTTCTCTGGCATCGTTTCGTTACTTCCAATTATCGTCCTATCTCTCACATCTACGAACAAATTTTCAGTCGGCATTTCGCATCCATCTTCAATCGAAGTAGGCTCGGGCCGAAGAACATTATTTTTCTGCTTATAATCTCTCCAACCATAAATTGCATAAAAAAAGAAAGTCATAGTACAGCCGTTAATAATGGACATGGACACTTAAAGTCAGAAATCGTTTTCTCTCAATTTCGATCTATGTTACGACGTAGCGGGGCCCTTGCGTTCGAACTTTGCACCTGCTCGCCTTCGGGCTTTTGTAAAAAAAAAAAAAGACGACGAAACAAAAAACGATAAAAAAATGTCGAAAAAAGAAAAAAAAAGTGTAAGCGGCGTGATACGTATACAGCGTGTATGTAGGTACGTTTGCAGATTTCCGATATCGACGTCGACGTGATTGGTTCCTTCGGGCCAAGAGAGGGAGCTTCTCTTCCTCTCATACCTTTGCCGAAGGTTCTCGTATCGTGCTCCCTCCGTCCCGAAATTGAACGTTATATAGCAACGGAGAAAGAGAAAGAAGAAGAAGAGAGAGAGAGAGAGAGTTACAGAATGAAAGCGAAAGATAAAGAGAGAGAGAGAGAGAGAGAGAGAGAGAAGGACGGGGGAAAGAAAGAGTGCATACATGAACCTGTGGTTGCATCCCGAATGAAATCTCACGAGCGATCTTTTACTGGCTTATATGCACTGGTCGCGGTCAGTCGAATACGAGAGCGGGAGTGGGGGGGGGGCTAGATTCCAGAAAATAATAATAAAAATAATAATAATAATAATAATAATAATAATGGATTAATAATGGATAATAAAAATAATAATAATAATAATAATAATAATAATGACAAAAATAATAATAATGAATTAATAATGGATAATAATAAAAATCATAATAGAATAATAATAATAATAATAATAATAATAATGACAATAATAATAACAATAATAATAATAATGGATTAATAATGGATAATAAAAATAATAATAATAATAATAATAATAATGACAAAAATAATAATAATGAATTAATAATGGATAATAATAAAAATCATAATAGTAATAATAATAATAATAATAATAATAATAATAATAATAATGGATTAATAATGGATAAAAATAATAATAATAATAATAATAATAATAATAATAATGACAAAAATAATAATAATGGATTAATAATGGATAATAATAAAAATCATAATAGTAATAATAATAAAAAATCATAACAATAGTAATAATAGTAATAAGGAAAAGATCGGTAATCTCGTAAATTATTCATTTAATTTTCATTTCGATCTCCATTTAGATTTCTTTTTTCATCCCTTCGATATTTTCATAGTTTTCCCGCGCCATCACGGGAGACACAGAGAGAGAGAGCGAGGTTTATTATTAGTTTTTAACTTCAAATATTTATGCCCGCGACTCGTTCCGGTGATGGTTTGAACGACACGCTTATAAACGGAGGCCATTTAATTTGGAGCTTTTACCATTCTGGTCCGGTAGCTTCGATGGCGATAGAGAAAAAGCCCTGCTTTTCCCCCTCGGTTTCTCACTCTCTCTCTCTCTCTCTCTCTCTCTCTCTCTCTCTCTCTCTCTCTCTCTCACACTCTCTTTCTCTTTCTCTCTCTCTCTTTCTCGCTTACCGAAGATATATAACCAGAGTCGTATTTTCGGATCGCGCATACGATAGAGTGACGTCGCGACACGAAGCAGAACTGTCACAGCGCGAGGCGCAACGAACGGTAAAAGCAGGAGGGGAGAAAAGGAGCGATGAGGAGAGGCGGGATTTTGTGTTTTATTTTTTTTAACTACTGGATATATATTATGGATCCAATGGTCGTCGAATGTAAACAGGAGCGTTAAAGTTCGTGACCCAAAAGCCGCTGGCACGACTCAGTCATTCGGCGAGGAAATCGACGCGGAGAGAGCTCAAAAGATCACGAGCTTCGAGTCGTTCGGGTCTCGAGAAATATCAATATTATACTTTTTTTTTTGTCGTTCCTCCGTTTTTTCCTCTTTTTTTTTGTTTCTCATCGTCGTACGTCAACGAGCGACAAGAATTTTAATCGCCTGGAATTTTCGGTATGTTCAGTCGACCGAAGCGAATACACGATATGTCGATATTTTCATTGAATTCGAATTAAAAATCGCGATTAATTAATATTACTTCAAGCTTTAGAAATTCACGTTCTTTTTTTTTTATTATCTACTTCGTTAAATATAAAAACCAGGCGGAACGTTAGAATTTAATGATAATTTCGGTTTGAATACTTGAAAAGAAAAGAAGTAAGAAAAACAACTCAATCCTTTTTCAAACGTCTGTACGAGGCTTCGTTCGCGGCGGCGCGTTCCCTCTCGCGGTACTTTCGAATTCGAGGCAAAATTCCTTCATCTCTCTCTCTCTTTCTTCCTCTGTTCCTCGTAGACTCGTGACAGCGACACGAAAGGAGGAGAGCGAGAAAAACGACTCTGAGGTCAGAATGGCGTAACCACAGTCGATTTTTCAAGTTACCCGGGGTAAAAATCGTGCGCAGCGGTTTATATACGCGTGTACGGTAATAGCGAGATCTCGCAGTAATGGCGTATAGAAAGGATACGAGACAGTGGCAAACGCCACTGGCAAATCGAAGAGAGATCCTGGGGAGAGGGAAGGGAAGTAGCGAGTTATATTTTTTGATATCATTAGTCTTCGACCTTCGCTCTCGCTCGCTCTCTCACTTTCTTTCTCATCCGTCTATAAATATAGGTACACCATTATAATACAGTTCATGACTGAAGATTGAAACGTTTTTCGATCACTCGTGACTTACATACATCTTCGTGGCACTTTATCCATCACTATCTGTCCGCGTCCTATCGCGCCGCGCGTCGATTCCTGTATCGTTTACGATTTATAATAAATCGGCATGTACGCGCCCGCGTGGGTGATCGATAGACGCTCGAGTATTCGCGAGTTTTCACTTCGAGACGTTCTTGTAAATATAAGCAAGGACGAATAAAAATTACTCCGTGTAAATATCTCACGAGGATTTCTCTAAATTTGAATTAGTAAAAAATTCAATCATTCAATTAGTAAACGCATGTTCTACTGGTGAAATAGTGATAAACGCACCGTTTTACTGATAGAATAGTAAAAAATAATAATTTAGGTTTATTAAAGAACATTGTAATATGATTGACTATTATTTAGTCGAGACAGTTTACTAATTCATTAGTGACATTATACGATCGCTAATCAATTAATACAGGACTCAGCGATCGACCAATCACAGGCGCCAGCTGCCCACCCGATACTTCCTTTGTTCTGCCATTTTGTGATGTCGGAGGCGCCATTTTCTCATGTCAGTGAGTTCATGCGCAGTGCGAAACGGCGAATCTTATTTTATAAAAGTTTTAACGGGAAAAGCAAAAAGTGTATGAATGTTTCGTTTTCTTGTCGGTACGTATGAGATTATTACATATTATTCGCGCGAAGAATTACAATCGACTGGTGCATGAACGTATCAGCTGTGCTGACTACTAATTGTGTAGTCGAATGTTACTAATTTTTATAGCTATCATTTTTGACTAATCGAATTAGTGATTTTTCACTAATCATTAGTGACCCACTTTTCGCTAAATGAATTAGTAAAATATGACGACAATTTAGTGAAATGTCGCTAATTTGGATTTAGGGAGGAGTGATAACGATTAAGGAAATCAATTCGGTTCGTTCTATGGTTAAAATTCTAGGGAGAAAGGGATGAAAATAAATCGGAGAAACGATAGAACCAAAACGTACAGTTCGATTAATCGAACGAACGATTAATTATTCGGTTAAACATACGCGATAATAAATAGTAAACGAATGCGACGATAAGAAAAAAAACACGTTCTCGATGCGATTGGAAGAAGTCTCAAAAAAATCGTTCGCCCCGACTTCAAACGAGTTTTCTTCTCCCATGCGAGGAAAAAAATGAGATAATAATAAGAAGGAGAAGAAGAAAAAGAAGAAAAGAAAACAAAAACGTGAAAAGAAAACAGATAACAAAATAAAAGGAACTAAACTGAGAGAAGAGGGGAAAAAAACAGATCTTGCTCTCTCGCAGATGCCGAAAAAAATGAGCAGTCGGAAGAGCGAGGGACGACTTTTGCGGGATTTTTGCATCACAAAACGATGCCCCGAGATTCTTCTCGTCGGCGAAATTGCGTACGCGCGCGTGGGTTATAGCGGGAGAATGAGAGAGAGAGAGAGAAAACGAGCGAGCAGCAGTCTGAGAGAATGCGTCAGCCTGGGTTGTAGGGATGCAGCGCACACACAATCTATATATATATGTATATATATATATATATATATACACGTGTATATATGTATATATATAACCGCCGAGATCGGACGAGATCAGAGAGGCCGTTGAAAGAAATAGTTTGCTCCGAAACGGCAAAATGGAGAAGTGGGAGGATTGCCGAAATGAGAAAGAGAGAAGGAGGAGGGGGGGGGGGGGGAGAAGGAGGAAGAAGACGAGAGAGAGAGAGAGAGTACATAACGGAGGCGAATGAGTGTGTAAAGAGAAACTTCAGTGCCGTCTCGTTCGCTAATTTATCAGCTGCTATGGCGCGAGCTACGCGAGTCTCCCGTATATAGCCAACTAAACACATGCACACGGACACATTGAAAGTACTATAAGCATTACTTTGCCTCAAGACGTTGAGAAACTGACTGTGTGTCAGAGGGAGAAAGAGAGAGAGAGACAGGGAGAGAGAGAGAGAGAGAGAGAAAACGCAACGCGCGAATGGAACGGACGGACGGGCGGGACTCCTCAAAGGCGCGAGCGGTTTGCACACAAACGCGTGCGCACACAGAGAGACGGAACACAGAGAGCAGGCTCTCGGTTGTTTCTTCGCCCCTTTGAATTTCGGCGAGCAGGTGATATTGTGAGTGAAGGCGTTTTCACGAACGTGTCGGGCTCTCAATTCCTTTTTTCTTTTTTTTTGTGTGTGTGTGTGTGTGTCTCTCTCTCTCTCTCTCTCGCTCTTTCTCTCTTTCTCCATGTTTCTATAGCGACTCGGGAGCTTTCACGGTGTCTCTATTACGTCAAGTACGCATTGCAATAAAAACCCAACCGTTCTTCGGGTCCTCGAGAGATACGCTTTTACGAACGGCCGCACGGATAACGAGGTTGAAAAATGGTTCAACCCCTTTCAACCCTATTAGGAGATAATTCGAGGGTAAAAAAGAGAAAAAAAAAGGATGAGAGAGGAAAAAGGAATGAAAAAAACCTCGTCGTAATTCGAGAAGAGAAAAAAGTAACTTACGGTAAAAATTGTCACGAGTATTTTATTTTCGCGGGTCATTCGGTCGTGAGAAATTGTATGGACCGCGAGGAACGATTTACGATGAGCGCGGGGAGGCTAATTTTATCTTTAAATAAAAGCATCGATATTCGCGTCAATCGAGATCGAGCGTTTGATTGTAATGACTTATGAATTTAAAAGGAGAAGGACGAAGAGAAAACGAAAAGGCTAGAAAGCGCCGATGCGATTCGGAGATGTTTGATAAGATCGGGATATCATTCCCGCACGTTTTCTTCTCGCGCTCTCGTGTTTCTCTCTCTCTCTCTCTCTCTCTCTCTCTCTCTCCCTCTTAGTCGCGTTCTCTTGCATTGATACGTTTCTGTCGCAACCGCGACGCGAGATATTGGAAGATAGAGTTCGCACAGACTTTGTCTCCTTGGCAAGAACCAGAGAGAGAGACAGAGAAAAAAGGTAAGAAGGATTGAGGGGGTCAGGTCCCCGTTCTCGAGGGTCACAGATCCTCGGGGCACCCATCCTCCCTCATCCTTTGATATCCCAAGATAGCTGCGGCATTGTTTATGGACGTACTGTCGTGCTCGAGCCACACACACACACACACACACACACACACACACACACACACACACACACACACACACACACACACACACACACACACACACGCACACACACACACACACCACTCATATATCTATATATGTGTCGACATCTGAACAGTTTGAGTATCACGGTATTATTATACCAGTTGTACGTACACAATGTACTTACAACGGAGAATGTCTCCTACAGCTCTCCGACGTTGGTTACTGTAATACGTGCATCTTTATGTATATATATATATATATATATATATATATATAACTATGCATCGAGAGGGTTCTGTGGTACAGGACAGTTCGGGGTCACTTCCTCGTGCCGTGACGTTTCACACCAGCAGCGTGACAACCGAGATTCTTGCGAGATTCAGTCACGGATTCGCGTGACCGCGAGTTCCCAAGCTATAGAGAAAAGAGAAAGAACCAAGCGGAGAGAGAGAAAGAGAGAGAGAGAGAGAGTGGGAATGAAAGGTAGAGAGAGAGAGAGAGAAAGGACATTTTTCTCGTTCCTAGATCTTCGTATTACATCCTCTCGGTACAGAACCGCGATACTATGATCGGCCTCCTAGAAAGACCCGTCGGGAACCTCGTAACCGCCGCACGAGACATCCTCTGGCTCGTCTCGAAGAGAAACAACGAAAGAGACAGAGGATAAACTAGAAAAAAAAAGATCGCAAACGACCGTTCTATCTGAACTTACTAGAAGAATATGAATCTTCGTCCCAAGAAGCGAGACCCGCGGGCCGTTAATGCTCTTCAAGAATAAACGGGACCGCGCTCGGATTTCACTTCGAGAAATGGTACTCACTCCATGCACGGTACTCCCCCTATTCATATACGTATATATATATATAGAGAGAGATACGGGATGCATAGAAGAGGAGTGTGGAAGCATCAGGAAGCGAATAGGTCTAGCAATCCCGCGGTGAATATGGCCTGTCGCGCGAAATGATTCAGTGAACACGTTTTTCGTGCGAGGAATTGTATTTTTTTTCCATTCTTTTTTCGTAGACATACCGTAACAAGTCGTTTATGGATCGTTGTATACAAAAGTATAACGCATGTATCGATGTATAAGAAAAAGCTTTCGTTCGCGAAAGGTCGCGAAGGAACCGGCCGAGGCGAATTTTCCTTCGCTGAGTCGGAGAATTTTGTAAATCGTTTTTTTTTTTTTTGGGGACAAATTTATTATCCTGACGACGCACTTTGCGTTTATTTGCCGTGCCAAAAGTGGTATGTCCAGTGCCAAGGAGTTTCTAGGGAGAAGAAAATATGTACGTCGTTGAAATGTTTGTACTTAGTCGAAGATGGAGCGAGGGGGTAGTAGGGAAGGAATCAACATGGGGGATGAAAATTTTGGGTCGGGACCTCTCGTCTTGTCCAGCTCTCTCGTAAAAGTCCTTGAGTTGAACGGTTCAATAGAACGAACCTTTGGAGAATATTATTCAGGTACTGACAAACTATAAGCTTCGAGGACCTTGGCGTAAATCCGACCCAAGTTCTTCATCCTTCTCTCTCTCTCTCTCACTCTTTCTATCTCTGTTCTTACCTAAGATCCTAGACAAATGGATAACGGTGCAGGATAGTTCACGAGAAGATCCCGAGGCATCCCTTGCGTGCTTTGTCCTCGCCTCGAGTGCTCGATTCTCTTCCAAGAGTCTCACTCGTACACATACACATACTTTAGGTCTATAAGGGCTGAACCAGAGAAAGAGAGTAGGGACGGAATTCTCTTCGCTCGGTAGAGGTAGTAAAAGTTCCGATATAGGCACGTAACGTAGTTAATACCTGGAATGAAGTCCAGAGGAGGAGAGAGAGAGAGAACATTTTCGAAGGGATACACGCCCATATCGACCCCATCGAGGATACATTTTTGGGTCTAGGACCCCTCAAGCTGCTCTCCCAAAAATACCTGGAAGGAAGAATCATCGACTCTCTTTCTCTCCATCCTCCCTCTCGAATCTATGAGTTTTACTCAACGCCCCCTCGTCCCTAAAGAGAAAAAAAAGAAGAAGAAGAAGAAAACCTCTCTCTCTCTCTCTCTACTCCGTTTCTTTCTTCGTTTCCACGATCGTTTCTCCACTTTTATCTCCGTACGTTCCGCGGACGGCCTCGCAAATAGCGAGCTTGATTATAGTCGTTCGAAGGCGAGAGAGTTGGGTCCGAGAGGTGTGACGGCTACGAGGATAGGGACGAGGAAGAGAAGGAAGGAGGCGAATAGGGCCAGTGGGGTTAAGAGGAAGAAAGAAGAAGAGAAAAAAAACGGAAACATTACAAATGAAATATCGTCACGGTCGCCATGGACGGTGGTGTAGGTGCGTGAATCACGGGACAATCCGCGGCGTTCTGGTTCGTTGCCGATTCGGTCGCACAATCGGCAAACCACTTCGGTGGAGCGCTTTGCGAGCGCGCGCACACACACCCGCACCGGCAGGTACGACGAAACGAAACGAAACGAGAAATAAACAGGAGAGAAGAAAGAGGGTAGACTCTTCCTCTCTCTCTTTTTTTCTCTCTCTCTCTCTCGAGATCGAGAGCAAATAAAAAGGATCGGTGGAGGCATTCTTGTCCATTCTTTTTTTTTACCCCTGTACAAAATTGACAACTACTTTTCTCGAGCGGAATTTCATTTAGTTTCTTGCGACACTCGGGATTATACCGACTCTCAGTTTCGTCGGGTGGATTTACGAGTTCCGCTCTTCGGATCGAAAGAAAAACGAACAAAAACGGACGGGATCGGTAACGGGAATATCCTAGTTATCGATCCGCTTCATATTTGAATTTCCCGCCTTTTTGCATTTTCGAATGATATTAATCTTGTATTTTTTTTCCGATCTTACGGGAGACAATTTTGAGAGGAGCGTTATTTACTTGGAGGTTCGAGGATTGGACTGTTCTGGTAGGAGAGAACGTGGAATTCGTCGATGGTAAACGCGTTCGCGACTCGGGGTCACGAGAATGAGGGTTCGCGCGTTTGAAACTGGCTGGAGCCTCTGACGGAGACGCGTTAATCTTTCGCCGGGCCGACTCGCAAACTTCTATCTTATATACTCATGTATATATATATACACACACGTATCTACTAATACAGATTGAGTTCAAAAGAAATCGCGACTACCTTTGAAAAATCCTCGCGTTGAAGCTCTCTGTTTCGTCTCCCTCCTATATTTCTTCTCACTCGTTTCTTTTCTTTTTCTTCCTCATCTTTCTCTTTAGAATTGGTAGTCCGAGTCTTTCTCTCTTTCTCGCACATACATAGACACACACATACTCGTATATTTTCTCGTTCTCTCCCTGCGGCTCTAACCGACTTGTAGAGAGAGAGAGAGAGGGCTTCCTCTACGGTTACACAGGGTGTCTCTCTCTACCTCTCTCTCGCTCTCCCTCTGTCTCTTACTTTATCTCATTCTGTTCGGTTTGCTCGAAAGCATATATTTTTCGTTTCACAGTCCGCGGGCGGCGTTGAATGCTCAGCCTCCATTCAAAGACATAGGGTGCATCTTCTCTTCTGGCGTTTTCTCTCACTCGCCGACGCCTATATACACACAAATACATACATATATACATATATATATGTGAATATGTGTATATTTAGAGATTGCAGCCCTGCCAGGTATAAATTTTGGCGTCGGCTTTAAAAGCGACCTCGAGTACGCGCGCGCGCGTGCGTGTGTGTGTGTATACGTATGCCAGAAGAGAAATATAAAACGAAAGGCAGAAAGAGAGGAAGAGAGATGAAGGAAAACGTAGGGAAAGGTCTCATGGTAATCGATTACCTCCCCCGTATCCTCAGAAACCCTATGGCCCTCCCCCATCGACGGACGCCCATCTTGCGGTCCTGAAGAGATCGAACCTCGATAGCAAACGTCCAGTCTTGCTATATATAGATATATGTATATATGTTTATATGTTTGTATATGTATCGAATTGTACGTGTTGTACACGTGTATAGGACAGGACCGCAGTTTTTCAGACGCCTTTGTCTATCCCAGCCTCCAGGCCCTTTCTATCTTTCTCTCTGTCTCTCCCTTGCACTCTGCAACTGGTGATAAAATTCCTCGAACTTTCGCATTCTATGATACTCACGCATGCCCGAATGTCTCGAATTTCGACGAGTTTTGGGTGGGTGATGAATAATACCATGCATTTTTTCCCACCCGTTCCAAGATTTCGTTTTCTTATCGCGAGCCTATAATTAGGGGAGGTCGATTTAGTTAACGATGATAAGAATTTTGTTTCGTTATCTCGCTAATACGTCGAGATATCTCGAAGATAACAGGACCGCGAGTGGCTGGATGGTCCCTCGGCAAATAACTTAGAAGCGTTTCGTGATGGCTGGAGGAGAAGGGACTAAAAAAATTGTGGTTTTATGCTGACGACCCTCAAATATTGAAAAAGGTTCGTGGGCAGAGAGACGCTTCCGAGAAAATATGGACAGACTTTGGCGAACCGATAAGTCCAATGTGGCGTAGAGAGATGGTGAGTGTATTTGCTGTATTTACTATATATATATATATATATATATATATATATATATAGCGTTACCGACTGAAACTGCCATATGTGGCACCGTAAACTGTATACTCGTGAGTCTCTTTACTCGTACGATTACCGAGAAATGATATCCTTATCACTGTAGAGCGAGAGAGTGAGAGGGAGAGTGGCAAACAGCCCAGGTATAGATTACACCTCTCGTTCGCTCGAGAGATGATGATATCCTTCGAGGAACAAGACGAACGATGAATAAACCGCGCAGAAGCGACGAGAACGATAGGAGCTAAAAGGAGAGGAAGAGAGGGGCACGAAAACGAGGCCAACGGATATAATTTAAACCAGAAGACTAGAAATAAAAAAAAAGCAAAAAAAAATTATGGAAAATAATTACGAGGAAAGGAAACAAAGAGAATTGAATTGATGATATTTAATTCGAGTTTCGAATTTCTATTTTATTTATATATATTTTTTTTCACGATAATAATTCATAATTGTTTTGACACGAACGAATTGCTTAAATTCGTTATAAAAGCATGTTGAACGAGCTATTAACAAAACAGCAAAAAAAAAAAAGCAGAATCTTTTTCCCTTGAGAACGATCAATCTTGAATGTTCTTCTCCCGGAGCGAGGTACGCGTGTAGGGAGGTAGAAGGATGGTGGATGTTTATATATTTTCCTACACGCATTAACGCCTAAAAATCAAAAGCTCCGCGACCTTCCACGAACCCCGACGAGGGTGTTTAAAGCCATTTTAGCGTTCAATTCTGACCGTCTCGCGGTGAGTTCCTCCGCGAGATAACGATGAGAGAAAGGGAGAGGGAGAGCTTACCTATACACCATGGAGAAGATGGATGAAGGAAGGCCGAAAAAAAGCGAGCGAGGCTTTCAAATAGGTACGGAAATACAACGGGAGAAACGCTTAGACACGAGTGCGCGGGTGAAATCACAACATAACTCAGGCATAGTTCGACTCGGGGTGGTGCAGCTGCTTCTTTATTTTTTTTCCCCCTCTTTCGTCCCCTCTCGTTTTTTCTTCTTCTTCTTCTCCTTCGACTTTTCTTTCTCTTGGCCCAGCGGGCTGAGCATCTGCCCTTTACTTCTCCGCACTCTAATATTGCTCCGTGAGTGCCGCGCTGGACCGTGCGTCCCAGCATCCACCTCATCATCCCTCGTTCTTTTTTTCTACTCTTTTCTCTCTCTCTCTCTCTCCCCTACTTCTCCCCTACTCCCTCTCGCAACGCCGCTACATAGCTCGTGGTCATCCTCCGACGAGCCTCGTTTGGCCCGAGACACTCTACGAGGCGTTACGCCGCACATTTTCCAAGAGTATTATAATCCTTTTGCCCCGAGAGTTTTCTACTCTCTCCACTCTCATACCCCTCCTCCTTCCCAGATCTCTTCTCTCTTACACTCTCTCGCGCTCTTCGAGAATATATCGAACGGAGAAGCCGCGTTTACGGAGCAACGGAGAATCTCACAGAGAGCACCATGGGCCCCCTTCGAGTCGTCGTTTCACCTGGGTCGAATCGATTTCAGGCTCCACTTTTATCCCAGAGACTCGGAGATGCATGGGCGTGAGGGGCTGGAGGAGCGGCGGGGGAGAGTTCTGGGGAGAGGAAACCTCTCTCGGAAGGAATATCTGGGGTCATTAGCGGCCCTTGACGTATAACCAACCATTTTCAGATACACGAGGAGCCTCGAGTTTAGATAATATGAATACTACATTTATATATATATATATATATATATATATATATATATATATATATATACAGGGTGAATTTCATAAAGTGTAACAAGCTTTATTCTAAGGTAGAGTGGATCATTACAAACAAAACCTGTAAATATACATTAGGGATATTTTGAATAGTTTACGAGATATAAATCTTTAAAGTTGATCCAATAAGAGCGCGGTGAGAAGCATTGGAGCCGCCCACTCCCGCCCTAGCCGTAAAGATAGCGCAGTGTAGGGCGTTATATTTGTGATTGCAAAATTCAGAGCAGTCTATTTTATTTACTATATTATTACGCAGTCATTTTTATTTCTCAGGCATTGGCTGCTAGGGCGGGGAGTGGGCGGCTCCAACGCTTTTCGACGCGCTCTGATTGGACTAACTTTAAAAACGTATGTCTCGCAAACTATCAGAAATATCCCTAATGTATATTTGCAACTTTTGTTTGTAATGATCCCATCTACGTTAGAATAAAGCCTGTGACACTTTATGAAATTTACCCGATATATATATATATATATATATATATATATATATATCGCTTCTCTCATATATATGTGGATCTGTGTAGTCGCGTTGAGGGAGAGAAAGAGGGGGAAGGGAACGAACCCACGGGGTAATATCCTGCGGTGATTCCATCCAGTATTATCCGCGTATCTTCGGGCTTCGATCTATTTAAATCGCTGCAATCTAGCGCGATGAGAGAACATATTCTTCTTTTCATTTTCTCTCTCTCTCTCTCCCTCTGATTTCTTTCTTTCCTCCTTCCTTCTTCAATAGGAATCATTCGAGTCATCGCGGAATACGAGTCATCGAAAGTAAAACCAGATTACGCGATGATGATGATGCGAGAGTAAGAATTCTCGTTCTTCTTCCTCGTTGTATCTCTCGATTAATTTAATTCGCGAAAATTGGGCGTTGCGATGTAACGATGTAAGGTGCTTTTTTTTCTTTTTCATCTTCGTCTCCGCTCCGTTTTTTATGTTCATACTATGATGCCTCCAATCGCTCCGATCTCCACTTATGAACAAACAGAGACTTTTTTTTGTTCTTGTAGTTTTTTTTTATCATACACAAATCAACGTGAAACGGGTGAAGAATGAATGTGGCTAAAAAAACGTGGAACGTGGATAAAAAAAGGAATACGCATTCGTCGTAAACATCTCCAAAAAAATTGTTTTCACCAAACGACGAGAAGCATTCGTCTTCGTCAGAATTTTATCGTTGAAATGTTCGTGTAATTCCATTTATTCCAATTTAACGATTCAGTACATTTTTTTGTCTATTTTTTGTTTGTTTTGTTACTCTCCACTCGCCGAATATTTATTAAACAGTTTTAACGTTTCGCTTTTTTCTTGTTCTACCCTTAAGTGGAAAAACAGAAATCGTGTAACGTGAACTTTTCAGAGCATCGAGGTTAGATAAAAGGAAAAAAGGGGAGAAAAAAAAACGTGGAGGAACTCGGATTTCATGTTTGTTCAGCCTGGTGGCACAGTGAGAGAAGCATGGAGCGAAGAAGAGAGAAGGATTTGTGACATAAAGAAGAAAGAGAAGAAGAAAAAAAATGTGCGAAGAGGGTGAGAATTTTGTCCGTGGTCCTTGGAGGGTGTGCGAGGAGGGTGGAGAGGGGGTGGAGGGTGTTTTTTATTTTCATTTTTATTTTCGAGTTTCTTTTTTTTTCCAAATACCGGACACACGAACGTCCACTATATTCTCGCACCCGCGGTGTTCCAGTGTGCCATTCATCGATCGGCAAACCCTCGAGGGAAGAATCGAGGGAGGAAAAGGAGGAGGTGGGGAAAGGGAGATTTCCATTCAAGAACCGTAACCATAAAACTCTGTCGAGTGCCCTGCGACGACTACGACAATCGAGAGAAAGAGACGAAGAGGAAAGCTGCTGAGGCGTTTGCTGGCCAACGTATAACGAGAGAGAAAGAAAGTGAGGGAGAGAGAGGGAGGGAGATAGAGAAACGCCTTTGGGATGAAAACGCAACGCTTCTCCTTGGAGAGAAGAGCGTGACGCCCGAAGGGATTTTTTTCTTCCTCACTCGATCTCTCTCTCTCTCTCTCTCTTTCGTCTTTTCTGAACTTTTGCGCTCGCGCCAACGTTGAATGCATTCAAAGCTTTTATATATACCTGCACACGCGTTTCTCATTACGACGTGTGGAGTGTAAGACCGCGAGATCTTCAAGTGGAAGAGAACCGAAGAATTTCCGGCAAAAGCTCCACGAGACTGGACGTTTCTTCTTATTATTTTTTTTTATTCCGACGCTTTTTCCAACTGATCTTTATCTCTGTTATTTATATTTATTCACTTTTTATGAGATTGCTTTATACCGAATTACATTATTATTTATGTTTTGTTCTTTTGCTTGAGTTCCATCGATTCCCGAATTGTTTTAATTAAACCTCGATTATAAAACGCAATATTACAAACACTGGAAAATCTTACATTTATAAAATTTGTTTAAATTTTAATTCAATGAATTTAATGAATTTACAATTTCATTTTTTCATGCAACAATTTTAATGGCGTTGAAATTTTCCTGAAATAATAATAATAGTAATAATTCACGAGAAAGATCCTTGAAAATTTGTAATTATTCAATGCTAACGATTCCACAAGTGTGACAGAAATGCCTTTTTGAAGAAAAACTAAAAAAAAAAAAACAAAAACAAAAGAAAACTTTAACACAAAGCTATTCTTGCATCACAGATTTCGAAATAATAGAATTTTCAATTCAATGCGTCTGTCTCTCAGTCTCTCTTCATGGTTTTGCCACGTTTCTTTTCATCCTGGTAACGTCCCGGAGGCTCTATCAACCGCAAAGAGCTCTCTCGGGCGACTCAAAGAGCGAGACTTCAGTTATAAACTGGGGCGTAACCATTACGAAGAGAGGGATGTATTATACCCCCCATATACATACGAGTATATATATATATATATATACATGTAGATATAAAATAGATATATGCAATGGGATATCAGCTAGCACAGAAGAAAATCGTCGCTTTTGCGTCATCGTCGTCGCGAACGCCGGAGCTTCTCTCTCTCTCTCTCTCTCTCTCTCTCTCTCTCTCTCTGCTGCGTGTAACTCAAAATTGGAAGGATTCCTCACGGAGAGCAGGTTAAGTTATTAAATATATTAGGTTTAAGGATTTTTGTTGAATTATTATTTTT
>JAPYZT010006572.1:0-21159 GCA_030522965.1 Tryphoninae sp. A BG-2022a | reverse complement strand
AAAATGTTCAAGAGAAAAAATTAATTATACAAAAAAAAGTAAATAAAAACGGAAAAATGTAACTCTTAATAGAGGCAAAATTTTATGAGAAAGAAATGTAGGCAAGAATATTTCTCATTTTTATTTTACATTGACTCGAAAATTATAAATCCTCGTTATTCTCGTTGTAATTTTAATTCGTTCCCAGATTTAATAACACACTCGAGATAAACTTACTGTTATTAATTCAAACGCTTCTGCACTTTCCGATCGATAATACATTTATAACATTATAATAAATAAATGATCTTTTTGTGTTTACTCATTGTTTTGTAATCTCGTTTCATGAATTGCATCGTGTAAGCGCGCACGAGCGCGATCATATTTGCAAAGCAATGAAATAGCATTTTTAATGGGCCGTTACCAGGCACATTTGCAACATCGCCATATATCACGTTTACGACGGACAAATCGCGAACGCGTATCTTTCATTCCGTCGGTTTTTTTTTCTATCCCTCCTGATACGAACCCAGGAGCGACAAGATCGATGAGTTTGGATTAATTTTCACGGCTCGTCAATCATGATTAATCGCAGGCAGAAATGGACCCTCGAACATTTTCACGGTCGTATTTCCCTTGGAAACAGTGCGCATCGTGGAAATGCCCGGCGTAGTTTCGATGGGAGGAATTAAAAGCTACACAATGTTGAAAACACTCGTGACTATTCATGAAATAAACAAAGCGCTTTATTCGTCTCTTCGGGCGAGCTCGTTTGTTCTCGCGTAGACCGATGATTCAATTTGTCTCATAAAACAAAAAGGTCAAAGTATTCCAAGAGATTAAACAAAAAGAAACAAAGAAATACGTAAAAAAAATTATTTTCCAGTTATGGGTTTTTTTCCCACTGACAAACTTCTCAAGACTAAGTAAAGAGAGAGGGAGGGAAATACGAAGTGTTATTGTTTAATTGTGAGTGCCACGGTTCGTTCCTTTTTTTTTTTTTAAAGAATCCGATACAAAGACAATGGTACTCCACGACCCAGAGCATCGGTACCGCAGACAAATACCATCTCCTAACTGACACGAATGAAAGATTAAAAAGAGAGAGAAGGAGGGGGAAAAAAGGCCAAAAATTGGAGCAACCACGCGAGGTATAGCGATATAGAACGTCGCGGACAATAGAGACTCTCGTATTACAATACGCCTGTTTTCTCGCTCTTGTGTTTTATCCTTTTTTTCTCTGTTTTTCTCACTCGTTTCCGGTGGCAAAAAATGTTGAATGTAAAAAAGCGAAATGAACGGTCCGTGGTAGCGACTTCTTTACAATCTCTTGATTTCCTTCGCCAAATCCCATCCGGGGCCAAGGAAACGAGAGACGAGTGGGTGTGTGTGTGTGTGTGTGTTGTATGTGTCCGGGTCCAGGAGGTGAGCGAGAGAAGGTAAAAAGAAAAGAAAATCAGAGGAAAAGAAAAACACGAATGGGGGTAAAAAAAATACGCGAGGCCTGTGAGAACGTCCCGGTGAAGATTCGACCCACATTCTCGGATGGAAAGAAAAGAGAAGAAAAGGAAAAAGAAAGAAAGAAAATTCTCAACTATGCCTCGTGGCTAAGAATTCTTGCGTTTTTCTCTCGGCCGGTTTATGTACGCGAATGACTCCCCCGCTACGTATTTCTCGCTCGAGATCCTCTCCACCGATCTGGGATAGACCATCAAAAGTTGTTAACGCGAACATTGCCCAGCCAACCTACCACCAAGGGGTTTCTCAACTCCACGTTGAAAATCGGAGCTACCGGAAAATCTTTTTCCTTTTCACCCTTTTCCTCGTTTTTTTTCTTTTTTCGTTCTTTTTCTTTTTTTGTTCTGTAATTTACCGAGCAACTCCGACTGGTCCATGAATCTCCACCTCTTCCTTCCTTCGTTCGCGAAAAGAGGGTGAAAAGAGAGACTTCGTATTTGAGCCCTCGTAACGAGAGCTCGGAATGACGATCATCATCGTCTCGATCCGGTTGAAGCGAGGAAAATGCTCGCGCTCATTTATCCCCGTCGAATTGCGGTTTTTCCGAGCTAGTTATTCGCTCGGGAACGACCAGAATGGAACATGTAACCTCGTTCGGCTCGAGACGAAATCTCCTCTTCCATGTTAAAATTGTCGAGGAAAAAAAAAGAATCAGCAGCTTCTGGAAAATTCCCCCGATCGACATCTCCCCTCATTTAGTCGTATCGCATCATTTTCAGGCGACGGCACGGACTACGACCTGGATAAAAACGGAATATCCAGCCGACAAGGTAAAGACAGCCAAAGAGATTCGTAAGAGGAAATGGTAAAACAAACAAAACAAAAAAGAATGAAATCCAGACGTATACGAGAGTGAGACCGACGCAGTGCATCCTGCAACCACGTGCAGTTCACCCGTGAAAAAACGAGAACTAAAAATTTCTTTCCGACATTTTTCATTACACATTGAATCAGGAAACGGCAGAATTTAGAAATAACAAAGAAAAGCAAAATCAACAATAAATCGGACATAGAATAGTTGAATTGAAAAAAGAAAGATGGAAGTTATAAAAAGAACAATGTGAATAACGCATCGGAGAGAAGTCATTGGAAGGATAAGATCGATTTCCGATCGATTTATTCCGCGTGTGTACCTACCGATTTGGACTTTGTACTGCCGTTTGTGTCATAGGGTGGGCAAGTGGGAAGACCAAAATAGCTTAAAATCTGGGTTAACATTTATTTTGGTAAATCTGAATGATGTTCGAAGACAAATTTGGTCTTCGTTCGTTTATTTTGATCTCGAGTACGTTACTTATGACACAAAAAAAGCAGTTATAGGTCCAAATCTATACATACACCGGGTATATCGACCTCAAAGAGATCTTATTTTTGGCGAAAGCCCAAGTGAACGTAGACCAACCGCCTACGGTGTCAAATGTCCCCTTCATCTGCAACAGATCTCGACCGTTCTCGGGTATCGACTTGAAGATATCGTCTTAGCCGCGTACGAGCGCATTTCAATATTTCTCTAGATTTGAAATAAGCTTGCAAGCTGCCGAGACGATGTATAAGTCGACCAAAGATCGATCGAGACGACTTTGTAGACGTTGGAGGAAAATTGACGCGGTAGAAAATTGGTCCTAGATCGTTTGGGAAAGCCAGTTCTTCTGTCAATTTCGTACAATATCGGGTGCATTATTCAAACATTGCCGTTTCCTTTCGCATCGCTAGAAAATTGTAAAGCGTGAGATGAGAAGAAAAAAGATACAATTCTCCGCGTCGAGTCGTCCTTTAACTGAAGCAGGCTTGTGATTTTCGGGTGTTGCAGGATGCACGCGGTTGGATTGCACTCGGCTCTGGCCATCAAGCGCCAGCGTAAACGCCGGGACGAACAGAAGCGCGCCCGGGAGCGTCGTTTCAGCGCTCAGAGCGGTGAAAGCGGTCTGACGTCACCGCGAGCGTCGACCGGTTCGTTGGATCATCATCCGCGTCATCATCATCCGGCCCAGGTGCATCGCGCTGCGGGCCAAGGGATGCTGGACTCGAAGGTCGTCACGTCCATAGGGATGCTTCACATCGGCGTCGTATTTCTCGTACTCGGTGGTTTTTTGCTCGTTAGCGGACTCTTACCGGGTGATCTGGCGACGTGGAGCTCAAAGAGCACGAACGGCTGGTGGAACGAGCTCGTCGCTACCGGTGTCTTTGCCGTAATGGTTGGAATATTTCTGATAATATTAAATCGTATAATAGCGAAGAAGGAGGAGAACGATCTCGAGGAGTACGTGCAGAGACAATTGACGAGATCGAGATCGGGACACAGACTCGAGAGGGACATCGAGACCGGTGGCTTGACGACGAGACACGCGAGAAAGGCCAGGCAATTGAAGACCGTAACCTCGTGCAGCTCTATCGAGGTCCAGAGTGAAAAAAATTCCAGCACTCCACCACGAAGTCCACCACCGGCTTATTCACCACCACCGGTCGCTAATGGCGAACATCAGAATGCCCAGTCAGCTCTGTTTCTTGAACAGATCACAGAGGAAGAAATAATCAGCGATCGCGTCGAAACTTCCACGACCAACAGTCTCAGTCCTGGCTCACCCAGCGAAACGAGAGAATTGCTTCAAGGAAACTCGAAACACTACAAGCACAATGGAAATCACAATCCCCAGCACCATCATGAGCATCACAGACCCATTTACGTACATCCCTCGAGGAATTAAGGAATTATCGTGTTTGATGAACGTTCTTTTTTTTTTTTTTTTTTTTTTTTCGAGAAATCACATTCCGCGTTGCGATTTACCATTCCATGAAGGGCATTTTTATTAAGCCGGCTCTATTGTACGAACAAAAGTTCAACAGGAGCTGTTCCAGAAACTCTAGGGAAATGGTGACGACTGGTAGGAACAATGAGGGAAATAACGATCCCCAAAATTGTAGAAAATAACGAATAAGATTGACATGGTTCACGCAACTATCAATTGGGAAAATTGTATAAATAGTTGCTTGAACTGTGAAATTATGATCGTCACCTTATGATTTTTCATGTTGGTTGGAATTTCACCGCATGAAAATTTAGGTTTGGAGCCGAATGGGAGGTTTGGACGCGGAGGGACTCGGTCCACGTTGAAATTGGTCAAGGGAAATGTAATGAAAGAAATTATAGCTGGAAATCCGAGCCGGTGAGAGAGAGAGAGTGCATTCGAGTGAAAATAATGACGAAGAATCCCTGGTTGAAAAGCTTTTTTGAGCGAGAGTTTTTCGAGTCGCAAAAGCGCCGTAGAGTTGAAAGCCTCGAGTCCCCTCGGTTCTCCCACCGGCATATTTCTCTTTTGAATGCCGGGTTCCATAGAAAATATATCTGGACAAAAGATACACTGGAGCGAGAACGAATACAGGGAAAGTGAGAAAGGGAGGTTGTTTGAATTCTGCTGCGAAGTTTCGATCATCCGGAGTATTGGAAGTAAGCGAAAATTGACAATTTCGAATATGAACTCGACGTCCCATGGTGAAAAATCCATGGGCCGTCAATGTCGTGCGTGAAAAGCTCGAACAATCCAACTGTAGAATGTTGGCAAAACAAGATAAATTCGATAAACACTCAATCGACAAACACGGACATATCGAACCCAACAGATGTTTCTCAACGTATACGACGAGCTGGACGATTTCAATCATATTCGTATTATCTCGCGACGCAATGAATTTATGACTGAACAAGTTCTGCAATTCAAACATCGTTTGAGCACGCGTGTTTTTTCAAGAGTGGCATTGAATACGTATTAAAGAATTTCTAATCGATGTGGATAATATTTACTACGATTAATTATGCACAAATATTGTGAATTATCTTTGAAATTGGATGAAGGATTAATTTTTTCCATACGATAAACGAAATATTTAAAAAATTTCACATTATTCACTTGTCGATAAATTTCACTAGTTTCTCGATTTCGAAAGTTGGCATACGATAACGATCAGAAATACAGTCGATAATATTTCTCTAATCGTCTGAGTTTTAGTCGATGTAAGAATGGAAAGAAAGGAAAAACAAAAACCATTTTGAATCGTACGTGGAGTTTTCAAATGGTCGTCCCGTTCGAGACGTCGACACGTAAACTTATATTAAGGACTACTTAAGGATCTTTACTTGTAAGAGAAGTACGAGATAATCCAAGGACCAAGAACAATTTGTTCGCGGATAGGAGAAAAAGTTAGAAGGATACGCGCCGAGACTTAAAGAGAGGATAAAAGATAGGACATAGATTGAAAGTTGACGAAACGATTACGAGAGTAATGAGAATTAAAATATATGGAAATCCGATGATTGATAGAAGTATGTAATATTGTCTTCGATCGAATATCATTAATTTAATCGCTATCTGAAATATCGTCTAATCGTTAAGTAAATGTAGATAAATCGCCAAAGTAAAACATACTCATTACTTACTCAAAGAAAAAAAGAAAAGGCCGTGTCCACCGAAGTCGAATCCGAAGATGGATTGAAAATATCGGAAGCCTTGCAGTAAGATGATCAAAGAAATTCGACGATTCGTGGACTAAAAGACGAGCAGTAAGAATGATCAAATGAGAATGTGTACGAAAAGACTGGTAGTGGCAATTGAAGAAAATTTCATGGTCTGACAAAAAAAAAAGTAATAATTCGATGATTCGAACGAGTGTAAGCTTTCTACACATAAAACTGTCTGTTCGGATTAGACACATCGGTCTTGAAAGAAAAATGATGGCAATTATGATTGTAATAAAAATTTGATTTTAAAAATATATATATATATATATATATATATATATATATATATATCGTAACGATTTCCGCGCGAATTCAGCTCGAATCCTTGATCGTCCACTGTCCAATTTACACGTAAACTGTTTTCGTTTGTATTTTTTATTGTTTCGCCGCATCTATTTATAGAAACTTAAGCGGATAAGCCTAGTCGTAAAAGAAAAGAGAAGAAAGATAAAGAATTATATTCCATTTTATATTACCTCGAATACTTATCCTACGTGCGCTAGCTTTAGACTCCGAGATTTTCGAAAACGAATCATCGCGAAATCGATCGTTACCATTCGCCCACAAAAATGATCACACTTCCTTTTCTTCTTCAATGACAAAAAAATCAAATAAACAACATGAAAAGCACAAATTGCGTGTATAATTCACCATATCGTCATGAAACAAAATATAAATATGTATTCGCATTATCACCGTTAGCAAACAAAAGAAAAACATAAAGAATCGTTTTCGAAAATCTGCGAAGGTATTATAAATTGCCACGCTCGGGCGCTACCATTCTGTGATCCAAACAAGTTAACAAAAATCGACTCACGCAAAGACAAAGTGAAGCTCTTTTAACAATCTTATTCTATATGATATACACTTATGTCTAAATAAAAACAAACATATGTGTGTGTATATACACGCATATAAGGATTAAAGCATTTTTTTTAAAATCCAACCGATAATACAGAATGCAAAAAATAAGAATATTTGAATTCCCGCGTATTATCGGGACGCTTTAAAAAAAAAACAATGCCTCGCGAATATTTTTCACGATTTTCCTCATTTTTTTTTGTTTATTGAAACAATTTGTACACATACATTTTTCGATACTTACCACCAAGAGTTGCGTGAAAGTGCCTTTCTAACTGATTTTTCTCTTACGCTAAATTTCCTTTCAACATCCCGCAAACTACGTAAAGTTGTTAAGGAACAATCAAAATAGATTTTGTCGGAAAATGGATAACGAATGCGATTTGTTGTTTCTATATTTTGCATTCGAGTAGGAAGAACAGAGTGAAATAATTGAAGAATCATTTATTAAGGACATTACCGGAGGAAAAAAGCTCTTAAAGAGTTCCGTTGAACTCGATAAGCTTGTGATCGAAATTCTTATACAGAAAACAAAAAAGCGAGAGTAAAATACAACGGGCAGATAATAAATGGACTTTTGCGTCTCTGTGGAGAAAATGGAAAGAGGACGGTAAATAAGTTACGCCTTAAGTATATGAAACGTAATCAAAGCCCACTGTGGAGAAAATGTAATTGTATGGAAGTTTATTTTTATTCTATGAAATAGAGTGAGGAAATAAGGGACAAACAACGGCATAATCGAAGAAATTATTCATCGCTACCTAAGATCGATTATGATAAAAAAGAAAGTTCTCGTATCACCCGGCTAATGGATTCAACAGGCAACCCTCGTGCGTCACTATAAAAAAAAATCTCTCTCTCTCTCTCTCTCTCTCTCTCTCTCTCTCTCTCTCTCTCTCTCTCTCTCTCTCTCTCTCTCTCTCTCTCTCTCTCTCTCTCTCTCTCTTATCGGTGGGCTTTGGTTATGGGATAATAAAACAATTTACATTCGATCTAAATATGTATTTCACAGCTCCATAAAAGCAAGTAATTTATTACAAACCTTCATTTTTGTTTTAACATACAACCTCGTCTTCTACTTTTGAATAATGGAATATTTTTCAAATACAATTATACGAGGAAGATAATACGAGTGTTAACTTTCCTCGATAATTGTCTCTTCGTTATGAATAACTTCTTGTTTTCATTCCTAATTTGTACTCAAACACCGAACCACGATTCTACCAAATCATTGTGATTCCATTCCCGCGATTTTTGCCGCGTTAAACAACAAAAATTAACGAAACGAAACAGTCAACGATGACGTCATTTTGCAATGTAAATCATGAAAATTTAACAAACGCTATTCAATGTATCATAGAATACGAAGAAATAAAAACAAAAATGATTAAATATATAAACGTAGCTCACGTAAAAAGAGAGATAACGAATCGTCTGTAGGAAGAAACAAGAAAAAAAGAAGAGGATTTTTTTCAATTAAATCATTCAAAGAAAAAAATCGGCCGTCACTCGAAACATTCCACGTACATAGAAATATTTGCTACGACGATGACCTATGATCGATACGATTCTCACATGGCATTTATGGAAAATAAAAGTAAGAAAATAATAATAACATTTATCGGGCGGAATAACGCGCACTTTACTACCGTTACAACTATACTAGTGATATATACATATATATTTAATATCGTTACCATTATTACCTATTATTTATTATTATTATTATTATTATTATTATTATTATCACTATAAATAAATAAGCTTTCTTATCGCATTTCTCTATTATACCACGTATATATATGTATATATATATATATATATATATATACATTTGACGCACGACTTTTTCGAGAATAAAACTTTATGAAACGCTCTGTAAAATTTGTAATATCGTTGATGAAAATTATTTCGTCGTTTTATTTATATTACCTCGCTTCGATCGCTTTTACAGCCCTTTGGAGAGCATCGAGACGAAGTAAATTGACTTTTTCTTTGGTTGGAATCAATTATCCAGCCGTCTTTTCTCAGCAAGTAATGAAACGAATCGTAAGGTATTAAAAAGCCTTGTCTCTTTGCTCGATGAACGTCGGCTGACGAACAGACGGGAATGAGAAATTTTATTTTATTTTCATTTTATTCCTGAGAAGAAAATCCCATCTGCTCTCGTCGGGAAGCACTCGACTAAGGGTGTAGGGACAGTTTCAATTTTCTTCGAATGTCCACGTGTCATACGCCCCCCACCCAACCAACCCACCCACCCACTTTCTCCTCACTCACATCGCTCTCGCGGTGATTGGATATCGAATTTCTCGCACGAACTCGATAGAATTGTTTACCTCTCCCAAGAGCCGCCCTTCTGATGCATAGTACTATGATTCAATATCTCCCTCTATGTATATATATATATATATACATATACATAAAATATTTAATCTTTCCTTCAACCGAGCTCTCGAACAATCCGGAACGGAGAATAAACCACTGGGGAGAGGAGGATTTTGCAGCACAAGTTCAATCCTCTCTTACATTGAGAAATCGATGATTAATATGGGACTATCAAAAATTGAAATCTTATTATCACTCTTTTACAAAAACATTTTAATTTGCGATTCTACTTTAATACGGATTAAAAATTGAGAACGTCTTTTAATTGTTCCAGTTTTTATTTTCTATTCGAATAAATTTTGTAATTTTCATCTTTAATAAAGTCGTTGGATAAATTTGATTTAATTTTTAATTATTCTTCATAAGAGCTTTTCGATGCAATAAAACATTTCAATAATGATCCTCGAATTAATTCTCGATTAATGAGTGGGTAGATATTGTATAGCGGGTACGAGCGAGTACACAAGAATTATAGCTGATTTCTCGATTATGGTACTTAAGGTTTCGCAATTATTAACGTTCTCGGGGTAAGCGTTCACAGTCCAAGGATAAAGCTTTAGCCAAGCCACTTCTATCTTTCGCAATACGTTGTAACCAGTTAACAATATCAATCTATTTCAATGTATATGTAACGGATCTTGAAGAGTTGCAGTCGCGCCCGAGGCAAATTAATAATGTATATGGCTTTCTCTTGGCAACGGTGATCGAACGGAAAACCAAGGCAAAGTTTTCCTATAAAAAAAACTTGATCAAACCACTCGTAAAATTGCTCTTCGTCGCATCTCGTTTTATCGATACGAGTAATTATTTACAATATATTATTAGGCAATTATTTGTTCTTTATCGTAGCTTGAATAAAAGATCATTTTCGAGAAATAATTAAAAATTTTTAACGATGATTGAACTAATTAATCGATGATTAGGGGAAAATTCTTGGGTCAACACCATGAAAATTGTACTGAGGCGTACAGTGGTTCACCTACGGGGATTTTCACCGTTCGATGGCGAGGGATGTTGGTGGGGGTTACTGGCTGTGTAGAAGGGGGGGGGGGGGGTTTTTGGTCGACAGAAGGGAGAAAGCTCACATAGCTGTGGGAGCATGCAGAGGGGTGGGGAAGGTGAAGGGTTCTGGGCTGGCGCTAGCTGGGTTATAGTGACGTATCGACCGCCTCCGGGGTCATCCGAGGTCACCAAAGTTCACAGCGTCTGGTGGTGGTTCACGAACTCTCCCGCGCGGGCATGTGCATCCCACCGTGGCTCTTTCGGTCAAAATAAATAATAAAAGATAATAGACCGTCTAAAGAAACGCGGCGTTGCGATAACAAGACCCTCCGGAACAATTAACCACGATTATTTATTCTGGATCCGCTCCCAAAAAAAAGGCAAACAGGAAATTCCAACTTTGACACGAAAGTAAATAATAAAAATAATCGTATATTTTTAGTGGAACCTGCTTTTTCTATTCGCCTAGCTATTTGCTATTCGTTACTCAATGCATTATGATAAAAGTAAGAAACTTTTTACAAGCATGAGGAGTGGGAGAAGAGGAGAGAGAGAGAGAGAGAAAAAACAAAAATTACAATCTACCCACAGGATGATCGGTGCAATGCCAGCTGTGGCCGTTCGCCACGAGCGCAGGAGACAGGAGAAAAGGCTGAAACGTCCAAGCCAGCTTTACCTCGGTGGCCAGTGGATGCCACCGCCTCAAGGCTCGCCACCAACACCGAGTCCACACGGGCACAATAGCCATCTCGATCCCATGCCCGAGCTCTATCTTTGTGGCAAAGTGAGTAAAAACCAAGAAGCTGCCAACAGGGAACACCCATTAGTGGCACTAAAGTAAACCGGTGAATTATGCAACGAACGAGCCTAGTGAGGGAGATAAAGAGAAAGAAAAAGCGAGAGCCATTCATCGCCTTGGAGACGGGTGCACGAAAAATATTACAAAGGACCAAAAAGAGAAAAAGAAATATATATATATATATATATATATATATATATATTTATACCGGTGCATGAATATTAAAAGGGTCGGTTGTCGTTGGATGGAATATAAATGTGGTAAAAACAAAACAAACATTTCACAGATATCCGGATTGCACGCCGTCGTCGTTTGTTTGTTGCTGGGAGCGGTCGTCCTGGTAGTTGGACTGGTCCAGTTAGCTCCGGGAGCAACGACCACCGACCACAGGCTTGCGTTGCTCATAGCGGGGGCAACCCTACTCCTACTGGGTAAGATAATATCCGGGTACTATCGCTGTTCATCTCTCTCTCGCCGGATGACCCAGAGACAGCGAGCGAGAGAGACGAGGGGGTTAAAAGCCTTCTTCCCTTGAAAGGGATCTTCTCTCTTGTTATTCCCCTCTCTCTTTGTTATTCCTCCGGGAAACCGTAGAATTTGTTACAACGCGTGCCTGCCCAATGGAGGTCGTTTTAAGGACAGTTTGTTCTCAACCAAAAAAAAATATTCCTACAGCAAACAAATAAAACGTTGACTTGTTTTTAGACCCCTGCATTACAATGTTAAAATTCTAATTTACAATGTACTCGCCTTTGTCATTTGCTGCCCCACAAAAATCATTTCCTCAGAAACAAGTCGCGATGTCACATTAGTTAATTGCCAAGTCTACGTGTCGTTTTTTTTTGTTGCTGGTTCGAAAACAGGAATAATACTGGCAGGTGTGAGATGTTACGTGTTGCACTGCATGCCATTGCCAGCCGAGTCACCAGTGGCGACTCCTCTTCCACCACCGGCAACGGATCAACCACCGGTCGCACGAGGCACCCTGGATCTTCTCGTCGGACATCAGAATCAGCCGGAAACCGATGCTCTCATGCAAACGGAAAGCCAACAACAACCCCTACATCATCATCATCACCACCATCATCATCATCATGGCAATCACAAGAAGAAGCGCAGCTCTCAGGGTTCCCACTCCGAAGATGCCTAACTTCCACATCCAATTATATTTAGCGAACACGTAAAATGTACACGGACACACATACATGTTACATCTACCGTTTTCCAAATGTATAAAATGCATATACACGCATATAAAAATATAATATATGCGTGTGTCTATGCACGCATCTCGTCCAATTTGGTGAGAAAATCTCATTTCTCCCAAGCCAACCGATTTTTAGAAGCTCGCTCGGATATCAGTGAGTCAGGATTTAGTAAAAAGAAGAAAAAAAACAAAGAAGATGCAACAAATTCATGAACTTTGCTGAATATATAAAAATGAAAAGATCAAAAATCGAGAAGGAATTGGGAAAAGACTATTGTAGAACAACTGGGTGAAGTTCGCCGAGTTGTAAATGTACATTGTACTCGATCCTTTTATCTTTTATAACTTTCTATATATCTGTATACTACATAGATATATATATATACACACATATATCTATTTCTGTGTGTGTATATATTTATATATACATATATTAATATAATAATATACTGTATCGTGTATATTGTAATCGCGTGCATATACTCGTAAGATTATTTTTCATCGTTATTGTTATATTTCGATGATTTGGGACGACGCGAAATCCAATCTCGTCTTCTTAATTGTTATTTGTATGCAAAGTTTTGTCTCCGATTTATCGTGTAAAACTAAAAACGGCTGAATCTGTTTTTTTTTTCTTTTTATTTTTGATACTGCCGAAGGAACAAACAAATCCATGAAGGAGTTCTCGTGATTTTTAGGCAAATATTAACCCTTTGAGCCCTGAGTACTTTCAAGCTTATGTGGTTCGCAGATGCATAGGTTGACGCATATATGCATCTTTAGGGCTCAAAGGGTTAATACCAAATCTGCACACACAGACATAAACAAACACACATGTGAAAATATACAAACAATCAAAAATATTCCATCTATTACAATAATGAATTATCGATATTTATATCCGATACGCACGCCTATCTATCTCGCGATTCGCGTTTATTGGCCGGCTAGAGCGAACGAGAAAATAAAATATGAATGACGAGGACGAGGGTGAAGAAGTAGCAAGAAAAAAAAACGTTTTCCAAGTATTTTAAACAATTTCACCGGGCGCATCGTTATGCGTCACTATATGTGTCTTTCGAGTTACGTATTTAAACGATCTATTTACACGAAACAAAGAAAAATTGACAGAAAAAAAATAAAGCAAAGGAAAAAATTGATATAGAAATAATATTTACACTTGTAAGGAAGTAAACAAAAAAACAAAAATTAAAACAAAAATTCTTTCGTGCCCGTGTGTTGAAAGAAAGAGAAGCTAATTCCGACGACTGAGAACGACAACGACAATAGGAAATGGACGTTTGTCAAGCTCGCGTGGGAAGATTTTGGCTGCGAAGGGTTCTTTCGTTTTTCGGGACGGGGTCACGTACGTTCGACTACCTTTGGGGTCCACTTAAACTTATTACTATATAGAAGAGAAGAAAATAAGATTAATGAAAATGAAAGAGGAAAAAAAAAGCGTTACGTCTATACAAGCAATTAAGATAATTTACAAAGCGATACGTACAGGGTGGTCAAATCATTCGCTCGGACGATTCAGACCATAATCCGATTTTTCTTTGGCCACTCCGTACAGTGATATATAAATATATATATATAGACATTCATATATTATATATAAATATATAATATATATATATATATATATTATACACTATACGTAAAGATATTGATCTACGATATACATACAAAGTATCTCTAACGACGTAAAATGTTTTAATGGTAATAAGTTTTAACGTTTAAGAAATATGTAAACCGAAATGATGGAGTCTCCAATGAACAATGCTGGAAAGAAAATATATAAATTTGGAAACCGATGAAGATTGGAAATAATAGAAAGAACCAAAAGAGAAAATGGAAGAACTTCGATGTGTAAAAATTATTCAAGCTTGCCATCGCCACTGAGCGTATCGCGCCATGTTTTTGTACGCTGCGTTATGATTTTGTCATTTTTACCGAGACGTATACGTGGTAATAGCCACTTTAATCTTTTCGCATCGTCACTCTCCAAATTATACATAGAATGTAAGATTATTCGATACGGATGGGGAAGAAAATGAAATAATAACAATGCTCAGTATTCGCACGTCTTTGAAACAAAGATTTTACGTCCTTGCCTTATGAGAACAGGAGAGAGATAGTACATTCTTTTTCTTTGTTACGAAAGCTCGAAGAGGATGTACTTTCTTTTGTTCTCGAGGCGGAGCATTAACCTGGCCTCTTGTCTTTCAACAATTGATCGCTTGTATAAGTAAAAAATGAAAAGCACCAACTATGCCATTTGTGAATACACCTCTTACCTCTGAACGCGTAAGATAAAATTATCACTTAACGATACGTGTAATTGACTTATTAATTGAACAAAGAAGATAACGAAAAAAACAAAACGTACAGGGCACGAACATCCGAAAACTCCATACGGTCGAGAATTATTAATTTATTGTATCATCGTTTGCGAACAAGTCTGATGCGAAGAAAAAACGGGTCCCCACCAACATTTTTCCAATCTGAGAATATTCTAAATCTCGCATCGCAGCAATGATAAATGAAACAAGAATGATAATTAAAAATGAAATGTTTACGATCTAAAAACAACCCTGTACGCGTATGAACAAAAATTACGTATATTTACGGACGATTGACAAGACGACATCTCGTACCTAAAAGTTACTGACCATAGTGAATTTTTCAAGGTAATTTCAGAATGATAATTATTACGCGATAATTAACGATATTGTACGAGTGTAAATTAAGTGTGTTCGCCGTGGAGGATTTCGGCGATCTCGTGGTAAGAACACGCGATTAAAAAAAACAACAACATGGCAACGCACACAAAATCATTCACAATTACAGAAAAGAAAACAAACAGAAGTAAGAACATGAAAACAAAAAAGTAAATGTGCGATTGAAAAGAAGAAATAAGAAAAACGAATACTAAAAACTGACAATTGAAGTTTTAGTCAAAACGATAACCGATCATAAGTTCGAAATTGTTCAATATCTCGTATTTGTGCCCGACGAAGCAAAAGTGACATGAGAGACGAACAAAAACAAACAAACAAAACGTAACGACAATGGGGGAAATCGTGGAAATTATAATAAATAATGTACGTGAATTATTTCTAAAACGTTTTATGCCAACTTCCGGTCTGATATTTTTTTATACGACATATGTATTATATGTATGCACCACGCACAGCTAATTTTTAAATTCTACCATTGTACTCTGGCTCCGCTTGAAATGGGTGGAAGAGAAAAGGGAGGTGGGCGAAATTCGAAAAAATACTTAATTAAAACGCCGGTGAGGTGTAATCCGCTTAGCGAACGAGTGTGTACGATATATAAGAAGATTATATAATCCATGTATGTGATCCTACCGTATGAAAGAAGCAACAAAAAAAAAAAAACAAAAACAAAACCAACAAAAAAAATAAATAAATGAAAGAACTCTAACGCTATTGTAAACTTTCAGAGTTTAATAAAAACGTTTTCACTAACAAAAATTAAGTCTCTCCGTTCGTTTGCATTCGACCAATGTGGAGAAGAACCAACGCTCTTTTCCGTTAAGGTCGATGAGTCACGGAGCTTGCGGTCGCCCGGGTAATTCAACCTTACCTCGAACGACCAACCGGAAACCGCGAAAAAAAGAGTGGGTGACGCCCGATTATCGTAGCGCCATCTGCCCTGGATCCTCGAGGTTCGTACTCGCCCCGAGCTTTTTCTGCCAGTCCTCGATCGATAATCCGCCAAGGTCGAATTGTCGATAAGGCAGTCTCGAGCTTTACAAACCAAGGTCGATAACTTTCTGGAATTCAATAATTGACAAGCTCTGGCAAAGAAGATCTCAGCTTCCACGCGAAGCTTACTCGAGTTACACAATGTCGATAAAACAGAGCGAGCTTTCATGCTCTATCGATAATTTCCCTGGACAAAGTTAGCGATCGGCGCAATCCAAATACTAAATTTGTATAAACACATCGGGTAAAAGCTCATTCCGAGTTTACACGTTCGGTCATCAACCTTTCCGAGTTCATACTGTTTTTTTTTTACAAAGCTTGGCACCAATCGGTCCAATCCAAAATACAATTGTTAAATGGGCGATATACTTTTTTTTTCGAACATGTGCTCGATCAAATTCCCATCAACGATGAGATACTTTACTCCAGATATCTCGTTTACGGCATAGAGGGGGCGTGAGTGTCTTTTAATTCGCGGCTATGTGGAAACCCGTGCGAACCGGTGCGGAGGTGTTTCATAACGGGGGTAGGCCAGAAGGTAGGCGGCCGGAGTGAGAGAGCGGTTTATCGACCAGGGCACGAACCCCGCGAAGCTCAGTATTCGTGGGACCACCACCCCGTCAAAGTGAATCCACGAGACGCGATAGCGTCTCTGTTTTCTCTCTCTGACTATTTATCTGCCACTATCGCTACTAGTAACACCGAGTTTTCACCAACAGTTCCGTGTTGATAATAATTTTAAATCGGATCTAACTCTAAACTTGTTATTATTAGCGGGCATTTTTCGTTTTTCACCGGTGTTCGCGTTTAACAAATTGCGCCCATCGAGGAAATTGTGAACGGGGGAAGAGAAACAAATATATCAAGTGAGTGTTAACCAAACGAAATGGAGCAACTTCGTTTAAAAACGCTTTGTGCTTTTTTTCGATTATTCTCGTCGTCTATTTTTAAATGTTGGGAAGACCTTTTCTTCGTTCTTTGTTTTTTTTTCTTCTTTTTTTCTCGCATCTGCTTTTTTTTCGCAAGAGAGCCGAACGAGGGTTTGGGTTTGCTTTTTTTTTCTGTAATGTTGTGAAAGCACTCGGGAAGGTCTAGCAGCCCATCAACTCGCACCCTGTTCAGTGACTTTGCAGACGCCTAGTAAATATGTGCGGAGGAATTCAACCCTTTAAAAATACACGTAACGGATGTATATATATATATATATATATATATATATATAGAGAGAGAGAGAGAGAAGGATGTACACTAGTGCTTCAGCACGCACCCACACGACAATCCTGATTCATTCATCGGAACTCGTCTCTGAGCTTTCCGGATCTCGTATTTTTCGAGGAATCGGAACGAGGAAGCAAACTTTTTCCTAGAACTGGTCTTTGTTTCCTGCGGAAACGGAAATACGCCTCCTGAAAATCAACGAAGTTAATTGATCGTTCGATTCAATAAACCTCGATTAATTAATTTCAATAATTCACCAGTTGCAAACTCGATCAAGGAATAATTTCAATACTCTAGAGACAAAATTATTTCCTAAAATCAAATCCGGAGTAAGGAAGAAAGCAGCGATTCTACTGAATAATTAAAATAAACATATTGTTGCCAGGCAAGATGAAAGAAAATGTTTCCACGTATAAAAATTTTCACGTTATTCTTCATTTTTTAATCAAATTAATTGAACAATCCTTCGCTAATTAATGTCTGAAACAACTCGAGAAATTCTTCCTGCAACGTTTCACGTTTCCACTCGACAAATTCAAAAACTTTGTTGCTATTCTTTGTTTTGTTTTTATATTTACATATTTGTATTTCGAATGACGAATATTCGCGATTCCTATTTAAAACTGGGCGGACCGAAGCGGATATGCATTTGTAATTCTGAAACGGTGGAGCGTGTAGTTTCCGTATATGCTGCGGACGTATCCAGCGGTAAATGTTTCGGGGCGAATGGCATTGCCGCACACAGTGCACCGACCTCTTTGCTTCGCGATTGTCGAATCCAAACCCGCAACTATATAAGTATACTTGTATATATATATATATATATATATATATATATATATATCGAACTACGATACTGGAACATCGCCAAGTACAGTTACCGACTACATTTGGTGCAATTCGGTACGGAAGTCAACGAACGAGAAATCTCTTCGCGTCGAAGACCTTTTTTTTCCTTTTTACATAGTTGGCCCCTTTAAAAGCTACCACGAAACTACACGAATATCGTACTCGTTAGTGGCTTATTTATTTTTCGCATTGAATCTTAATGTAATAAAATTTATGTTTTCATTTCTTGAATTGAGAAGAAGAGAGGAATAATGGTTAAACAAAATTTCTAAAAAATTCTTTCTCGGATCGGATGGAGAAATCGTGTAACTAATATTAGCAGGAACGAGGTCGCGAGGGACTAATTACCACTCGAAGCTCAACGACTTTGTCGCTTCTTTTCAATGGCATGACAGATAGAGAGAGAGAGAGAGAGAGAGAAAGAGAGAGCGAGGGAGAACAATGAATCGTGGTCGTTTAAAAGATTATCGAGGAGAATGGCGAAGCGAATCGTTTATTCTGACAAGGAGGAAATAGGAAAACTAAACAAAAATTCTATTTGTCTCAAAAAAACAAAAAACAACTCTCGTTTATCTCTCCTACGCGCGATAAGCCTCGGATATTCTTGTTTCGCCCACGATTTTACGACGATACAGATTTCTTCTCGATCGAAAATTCGATCTTTTCACTAGCATGATTTCTACGATCGTTTTCACCAGCAGCAACCTACTCGTCGAAGCGAATCGCGTGAATCACTCACCCTTTCTCTCTCTCCCTCTCTCTCCACATGAATTTTCCTCGTCCCTTTGCGCAAAAGGTCAAAGATCGAAAAAATATAAAAAAGAAAAGAATGATTCTCGGTGGGTGTAAATTATGCGCCAAACTGGAAATGTTTTATCGAATTGCGACATACGCTTCCCACGTAATGCGAAAATTGTCAACGATTTCAAGAGCGTCGCAATCGACAAATCTTTCCCTTTCGTGACTGCTTTAAATCGGTTGCATAATTACAAATTTAATGCACGCGCAATACAAAATATTAAAATATATTTTATATCCCACCCCCTCCCCCCTAAATATTATACCTACTCGACAGTTTTGTTATATCAAAGAGAAAAGAGACAAAACGTTAATCCAAGGTGTCGTTCGATAAGTGCTTCACTTCACGGCTTCGGAAACCCTTTCGTAAACTCTCTCGATACGTACCAAACGGCGACGAAGAAGTGTCTGTATTGAATTAGCGCTACTTTACACTTCCGCTATTTTCACTGGGCGCACGGCGTGTACAACAAAGGATAACAAAGTTTCCGGTTAGAAGGATTTCGTGATTATTGTGTGTACAATTTTGACGTATAGCGCGAATCGCGTAGGTTGGAATTGGATGTCTACTATAGTTTAGAATGGTGGAGTAACATTGGGGGAGGAGAGAGAGGAGAGGCGAGTAGGAGGTTGGGGAAAGTACGTGAGATATCGCGAACGGGTGGGCGAGGGACGCTTTCCATTAATCGCTGTTGGCCTCTTTCGAGGTTCGCGTACAGATAAATTGCCCGAAAAGGAGGTCGGGCCAACGGATCGCGGGGCGCCTTTACCGATGGCCTCAACTACAACTAGGCCTCACGAATGTCACAAACATTTAGTTACACTGCGCAGAAGCGCATACGATATACATTCTATACGGCATTAACTGTATTATCAAACAAACGGAAGCTTTAAACACCCGTCCGACGAGTATTATGTCAATCCGTCGCATGTGATATTTTTCAATCTTGATCACTCGAAACTTTCCTTGACGACGTCCTTCTCGACCAGGTCGTTACTTGACTTTTGTTTTCAAGCTTCTTTCTCGACATGATTGTGCAATAATAGAGATACGAATTTTATATTTTATATGCGAATGTGTGGACAGTTGATTCGTCGATTTATTATTCTTCTTCTTATCATTATTATTATTATCATCGACGAGAAACAACGTCAAAAGTAATCTCGTCTCCTGTCGAGCTTCCTTTCGTATTATTTTCAACTTGATCGTATCCTTATCCTACGCCTAATCCTATCGGCATGGGTTAGACCATAAACGTCTGCGAACGAGCGTGCGAACTTTATTCCGTGCACTGGCCCTCGCGAGTCAACGAACGAGCAATCACCCGGGCGGAGACGTTTCCATTAATCGCGGGTTGGCCTCCCCCGGTGTACGGTCCGGATTCGAGATACCTCGAACGAGGTCGACATAGCAACGACCCCCTAACACATAATCGACTCGGAACGAAACGTATGTCGGAAACCAAATTAAATCTTGACCCTCTTTTGTGAACTCGACTCGCGATATGACGATACCGTGCGTTTTCTTCCAATCCTTTTGCAGCTTCGCTAGTGTCTGAAAAAAAAGGAAAATTTTTCATGAAACGATAAGGAAAAATTTCATAACGTCGAATGATAAATGCAACTCGAATGGGGATGGTTTGTCGAATTGCGTTAGGGTCAATATTTACTCTCTAAATCTGAATTAGTGAAAAATTGACTAATTCAATTAGTAAATGCACGTTCTACTGGTGAAATAGTGATAACTGCGCGGTTTCACTATTAGAATTGTAAACAAATAGTAAATTAGGTTTACTAAAGCAAATTAGTAATACGATTGATTATTATTTAGTCAATACAGTTTATTAATTCATTAGTGACATTACACGATTACTAATCAATTAGTACAGGACTCAGCGATCGACCAATCACAGGCGCCAGTTCCTGACTCGATACTTCCTTTGTTCTGCCATTGTGATGTCGGAGGCGTCATTTTCTCATGTCAGTGAGTTCATGCGCAGTGCGAAACGGCGAATCATATTTTATAAAAGTTTTAAGGGGAAAAGCAAAAAGTGTATGAACGTTTCGTTTTCTTGTCGATACGTATGAGATTATTACATATTATTCACGCGACGAATTACAATCGGCTGGTGCAGGAACGTATCAGCTGTACTGTCTACTAATCGTGTAGTCAAATGTTACTAATTTTTATAGCGATCATTTTTGACTAATCGAATTAGTAATTTTTCACTAATCATTAGTGATCTACTTTTTGCTAAATGAATTAGTAAAATATAACTAAAATTTAGTG
>JAPYZT010006570.1:0-13749 GCA_030522965.1 Tryphoninae sp. A BG-2022a | reverse complement strand
AAAAAAACAGCGAGAACTTAGTTGCGCACCTAATATTATATTATAATATATTATAATATTATACTGTAATTATTTATATGTTCATATAATATATATTATGTTATAATATTATATATAATAGATTTATATTCTGTATATATATACTGTTATGATCCGAATTAAAAACGCTTTTGCTACGTCGTTACGCAAAGCTCCGATTAATGTGCAATCTGATTAAATGCAGCCTACGATCACGCAATTGATCCGCTACGACAGATTAGCTATCTATTTGTCGCGCTAATAGACTTCGAGCAGGTTGAATATCGATCTGCTATAAATCGCGATTCGCACCGTTATAATCGATCCGATTGATCCGATTTTTCTCGCAATCATAAAATCGATAAAAATCCAAATTCGCACGTTGCAATGAAACTTTGTAAAGTAAATCGAATTTGTACAATCGCATTTTGGTAAAATTCAAATTTAAGGAGCGAATTAAAAAAATACGTTTTTCTTTTTAATCGACAATGATAATTATAATAATTAGCCAATTATTACGACATTATTATAATCGTTAGCTCGATTTATGGAGTAAATTCGTGTTTTAATTCGATTAGAGAGTTATTACCGAGATAAAGAGAAATGATAATTTCGACTTTGGGCGCAGACGTGACTGCGCAGACGCGTATGGTGAAATTAACGTTATTATAATAATTCTCGTTCCGTTTCAACGATTCTGGCTCAAGGTAGCCGAGCGACTATAGGGGAGTTGCGCACGTATGACAGGTCGCTTTTTCCCTACCAGTTGTAATGCACGCACGTGTTTTATTCTTCTTTGAAATAACAAAACTTATATATATGTATATGCGCACAAGTCGAGAACGAGGTGGATCACAATAGCTGCTTTTAAAAAAGAATATCTCCACGTATTTACTCCGACGACCGTTACATGCTACGTAAATTCTTCGATGACGCATGCAAACGGTGTGCAAGCACAGATAAACCGAGACTCGCACAAATATGGAAACAATCTCAAGTTCTACGCGGTTTGCGCTAATCTAATTTGTTACTCGAAGAGAAAGAAAAATTTAACAAAAAAATAGAAAAATAGAAAAAATTATCAAAAATTTGTATCATTTTTCTCCCTCAATCTTATCATTTTTTTTTTTATCATTTTCATATCGTAAGATAAACGTATTTTGTGTAACCCTCATCCATTAAAATTCTGAATGGGGATAATAATTGGAAAAATTGCTGATTTATCAAGTTTTTCTTTGTGTTTATTTTCAATTAAAAAAAAAAGTTGCGAAACCTTCGGGAAATTGATTAGGGAAAATATAAATGAAGGAAAACGCGTGATCTCCGGTATCCTTGCTCGTGCCTCGTCGTTATAAAAGAAGAAGAAGAAGAAGAAGAAGAAAAGGAAAAAAAAATCACGAGTCATTCGCGTTATTGAATTATGAATAATCGCCCGTGAGTTCAATGGCAAGACCGGACTATGTTATTAATCATCTCTTATCGAAGTTCGCGATCGCTGCGAATGTAATTTACGAAGAAAATTGGCGCGAGACACGCGAGATCTCGACGTCGCGAATAACGATTCCAAAGTTTCGGCCCAAAAGTGGGACGGGACGAGTCATTAGCGAAAATTGAATTGATAATGGCGATCGCGCGACCGCGAGATACGCGTGGGATCGGGGAAAAATCAACGTCGATGATTTAATCGAGTCACGTTTATTGTGTGTGCGATATCGTGGACGGTAACGATTATTCTCCTACTTAACAGACTACCGGAATTACTCATTGTACGTATATTCGATAATGAACAATCAATTACGCGCTTACGTTAATTTCATTTTTTTTTATATTTCGACGCGATTGAGTAATTAAAAATTAATTTTTTGATAAGAATTTTTCATGAAATTAAATTTTTATGCGAGGGTTTGATAAAGGCGGATGAATTAAAAAATATTTGAAATATGAGATTTGAAATTTTGTCTTTTTCAAAAAATTAAAAAGATATTTATGTTTTTGTTACAAGTGATATTGATTAATTTTTTGATAAGAATTTTTCATGAAATTAAATTTTTATGCGAGGGGTCGATAAAGGTGGATTAATTAAAAAATATTTGAAATATGAGATTTGAAATTTTGTCTTTTTCAAAAAATTAAAAAGATATTTATGTTTTTGTTAGAAGCGATATTAAGGGCGGTAACGATTATTCTCTGACTTAACAGACGTTCGAAATTGTTCATTGTATGTATATTTAATAATGAACAATCAATTCCGCGCTTCATAAAAACACGTAATACGTTAATTGAATTTTTTTTAATAGTTCGACGCGATTGAGTAATTAAAAATCAATCTTTTGATAACAATTTTTCATTAAATTAAATTTTTATGCGAGGCGTCGATAAAGGGGGATTAATTAAAAAATATTTGCAATCTGATAATTATAAATTTATTCATTTCTCTGAAATTAAAAAGAAATTTATGTTATTGTTACAAGCTTGATTTAACAAAAAACTGTATTTTTTTATCAAAGGAATGCACAGAATGACGTGGCTAGGGACTAGTTATTTTTTTACACCTGGATGAGATCAGTCAATGAATCGGTTAATTTAGTAATCGCGAAATTCCGAGAATTATAATCGATAATCTCGGAAAATTGAAGTCTCGCTAACGAGCTTCTCTGTCGCGCAATTGTTATGCTAAAGACAATATATATGTATATGTATATGTGTGAGAAAAAAAGATGAACAGGAAAATCGTCGAGATAATTGTCGAGTATCGGATTCTCGGGAATTGCGGTTTTTGTTTTAACGGATAGCGAGGCGGTATAATTCATGAATAATTTAGATGATCTCTTGATCCTCGGGACGATACTTCCTCGAAGCTTCTGATCTAAATAGAAAAATTATCTTGAACAAAGCAAAATTAATGAATTTCTGATCATTCTCATCAATTATTTATGACAAATACGTGTCTATACTTTTTATCAGATTTTCATTTTAAAAACAGTAATAACGAGCTAACATTGTTTATTTATCGAATAGAATTTCAACGCGTCGCTCAATCATTTCGCCTCTCTATTATTTTTGTCATTAATAATATCAATTAATTAAATTAATTTGATGTTAATAACACTCGTTATTTATTGTGCAATGCGCGAAAACGAAGCGCGAATTTTTCCTGAAAAGATCGATTCGTCATAAGTCGATAATCGATCGTAATCGATAAATATCGATCGATAACGATATTTGAATATCGCGCTAGCTTTTAAAAAACTAGAAGCATTATTGCATTATTAAAATCGCGAGCTTAAGGTGCGCCGAATAATTGCGAGGAATAATCGTAAAAAAAAAGTTTACGGTTTTGTTTTTGCCTCGTTGGTAAAGTGCGGAAATTCAGATCTTTATTTTCGAATAGAAATGTCACACACCTCCACGCTCTTGACATTCGACGCATTTGTATACGATATCTCACCGTCACCTCGTCGTCTCTCTCGCAACTTTGACGCAATTCACCTTTACGCAATGTAATTACGACAATTATACTTCCTCGATACTCTTGCATTATGTATCTCCGCAAGATTACGCGAAGATATCCCATTATCCGTCCCGATACTACAAAGCCATCGAATAAGCACGAATTATTCATAAAACAGTACCCGGTTTCGATAAATAAACGATAAGTGATGACTGTATCTCTTTCTTCTTTTTTTTATTTTTATAAATTCTCGTTCGTTTCTTCGTTTTTTTTGCTTTTTTGCTTTTTTTAATTGCATTTAAATTTGCGAAGTCGCAACCGTACGTCGGATCGTAAAGCAGCGTGATTTGTCGTTACGTGTAACGGATCCGTTAAATTGCAACGGCGATCGGGATTTGTGTGAGGGAAGTGGAATAAGAAAATCTCGCCAATTAATCGACGATACAACCGGAGTGGAATTGCATTGAAAATTCCACGCTGGAATCAAACGTCGATGATGCTTCGATTTGATCGTATAGCGCTTGGTCGATGTTCGTCGTTAGATCGATCGATCGATTTTTTTTCCTACGTAAAAAGAAGAATATGCGATTGCATCGTAAAATCGGTTTTTAGTCGATAATCGATAATCGAACCATGTTTTGATAATCGATAATCGATAGTCAATAATCGATAATCGATAGTCAATAATCGATAATCGATGATCGATAATCGATAATCGATAATCGATAATCGATAATCGATAATCGATAATCGATAATCGATAATCGATAATCGATAATCGATTATCGATAATCGATGGTAGATAATCGATAATCGATAATCGAACATCGAACTACATATCGATTATCGAAGCCGAGTAGATAATAAAAGTTCGTAAAAGTGTGTGAAAAAAAATCCTATTACTTAACCGAACGATCGTATGAATTATCGCATGTACTCATGGATTACTTGTTAACGACGTACATATCAGGACAAAGGAAATGTAAAAAAAACAAAGCGATCGTAACTCACTCGGATGTGCGCATGTATTCAGCTTGGACAACGAAAAAAAGAAACGAGCAAAAAACGCACAAACCAACAGATTTAACATTGTTTATAGAGCGATAAAACCATGGATTGTTAAACGCTTAATTTGCATTTGGCGCGCGCGCACATACGAACAAATATGAGACAATCGCGAGCAAAGTAATAAGTCACGATGCGGAGTAAGAAAATAAGGAAATTGAAAGAAAAAAAAAAGTCTATCGAGTCCGAGAATAAAAGATCCGCGAACGGCAACGCGATTTTTCATAGATCGATATCTACACGATCGCGAATATACAAGTTGCGTCCTTCCGTTTTTGCCATTCTTCGATATTTTTTTGTCTTCTTTTATATTTTTAAATAATAATGAAATCCGTCTTTTCATTTTCTCTCTCGGTCGAGATTGTTCAACGATGACAATGCGCTTTGTCGCGATCGAAGTTGGACGCTTATTTTTAATACCGATAATGTTTGTCAACGGGAAGAAGTGAAAGGTACATCGAGCGATTAAACGACATGGCAGGCGTGTCCACGAGCCTTGAAATTACGGAATAATCCGGCGTGTGTCGATCGGACGAGGATGTTACCATAAATGTATTTTTATTTTTCATGATTTATTCGTGACGTTAATTCTCGATTTTTTCGTTTCTTTTCTTTCGTTTCAGACAAACATGTTCACCAACATCATGCAAAAGTTTAAATTTCTTTACAAACCTTATGCCCTGGCGGTTGTTTCGCTGGGCTATGTCCTCGGTGAACTTGGTCATTACATGATCGGTAAGTTTTATTGACGAGTCAATAAAAATAATAAGGCTGGATCTATATTAAAATAAAATTAATTTCACGATTTTATTTTTTGCTACAAACGTTCATAAGACATTACGTAATTTTCTCGATACAAATTTTGATAATTACAATTTTATAATCGATTAAAATATTTCAAGATTTATCGACGAATTTTAATCGTGATCGATCGATCGATTAAAGCTTTGGAATTAATTTCACGATTTTATTTATCAACAGGTGTAACGAGTAAAGCAACGGCCGAGGATCTTCATTATGGCGATATTTCCTGTCAGTTAAACACGACGGATTTTCCTCTCATAGCTTTGCCCGTTCAGTGCGAATCGGCAAACAATTCGGATTAGTGAGTAAACTTGCAATCGGCAAACATTTAACGTTAGAAGGACCTCGAGAATCGTAGTTGAGTTTTCAAAGAGCGTTTGACGTTTGAGGAATTATTTACGATACGACCTATAATTCGTAGGTTTGTTTGTCGAAGAGAAAAAAAAAGTTCAATGAAAAAACAAAAAAGAAATACAGAACGGAGGAAAAAAAATCGTTGCTTGGCCGATCGCGCGTGAAGCACAGCGATGTATAAGAGTGCGATCAAAAAATAACGAGTAAACACTCGATGGACCATGCACAATTGTATAACGCTTCACGACCTTGGGTTTCCTCGCTACTTAATCAAATTACTTCCTGGAAAGGCAATCGCGTATATCAAATATTTCATTCACACTTTATTCCTATTTTTATTTTTATTCGTACTGTTATTTCTATTTGTGTCGCTTTTCGTTCCTCGTTTAAAGTAATTTTCTTATTATTTACAAGCTCTGCTAGACTCTGGAGAGAATTATGATCGATGATACTAGAAAATTTTATTCATTTTCTTGTTTTTATTGATATTATTAATTTTATGAATTTTAACAATTTATTTATTTGATTACATTCATAAATTTTGTCAATTTCATTCATTTTTTAATTCTTTAATTTTATTGATTAAAATTAATTTGATTAATGTTATTACAATTAATTTTATAAATTTTATTAAAATTAATTTTATAAATTTTATAAAAATTAAGTATATTAATTTTACTAAAATTAATTTTATTAATTTTATTAATTAAAATTAATTTTATTAATTTTATTAAAATTAATTTTATTAACATTAATTTTATTAATTTTATTAACATTAATTTTATTAATTTTATTAAAATTAAGTTCATTAAAATTAATTTTATTGATTGTAATATTTTAATCAATGTTATTTATTTTATTAATTTTATCAATCCCAATTTCATTCAACACCCTCGCAAATATTTATTTCAATTATTTCATTTTTTCGTTTATACTCAAAGTTGCCAGACTCTGGAATTAAATGGGACTCATTACTGCGAGTGGAATTACAACGGTCTGGGTCTGGATTATCAAATATTGGCTGGACCAAGTTTCATAGCAGTATTTACCGTGGTCGGTGTACTGTTGGGCATGGCAGCTGATCGATACAACAGGTGAGAGAGCATGTGTCTCAGCCTCGAGGCATACTGGCGAATTGTTTGTAATAATCCCCGAGCACGTACATTCGTGGGTACGAGAGCCCCTGGGAAATGTTTGTCCGGTGTACACCGCTGTCGCGAGAGTTTCACTCGACTCTGCGGAGTTACCAACGTCGAAGCACGTGCGCGCGTTGTGTTGCCTAGCTAACGGCGCTGCGTCTAGTACTTTAGGTTCAATCGTTATGATTTTATTATCAAAGATACGAAGACGACGTGCACCACTCAAGTTACAATAATTTCTTCTCTCTCGTATTTTTTATCGCTCTTATTTTTATTATAATTCTCATCCGTTGTTGTTATTTTATTTTCAAGAGTCAAACTACTGGCGGTATGCACCGTCGTGTTCAGCGTTGCGATTATCTTGATGGGTACTGTCAAGGAATACTGGCAACTCGTTATTCTACGAATGCTTCTAGCTGCAGGGTGAGTTACGACACGACTTTTTTTTTATTTTTTATTTAGATAGATAGTAAACTTGGTGCCTCTCTCTCTCGCACTGAGGTTGGTTTTGTATGCACAAGTTGCAATGTACGGCGTACTTCGCCTTTTTACATCTCTTCTTCTCATACACATTCTCCAACCTCAATTCCACCATCACCACCCACTTCCGGTGAACCTATAAAGTTTTTCCGGTGGTCCTACAGAGTTTTCTTATTGTTAGGTTGGTTCCTAGTCACCGAGAACACAGAAAAAAACACAGAAAAAAATCCATCGGTGCGGGATTTGAACCCCGGTCCACTGGGTGAGAGTCCGGAACGCTATCCCCTACACCACTGCCCCTATTTTCTTTTTTGCTTAATTTTATTATTACAGTCTCGTTATTTTTATTTTCTTCTTATCTCAACGATTCGACTTTATCGGAAGTCGTTAGGGTTTTGTCCTAGATCGTGAACGCGACGACGATTTTAAATGACGATTTCGTAGCTTCGTAAATGAGTCGCAATTCATTCGTTTATTTTCATTCGACGCTCCTCGAGCGCTTCTGGCGTCGATTTTCATTCGTTCGAAAAATAAATTCTCGAATGTTTTTCCTTTTCGTGCTTTTATAGAAGCTCGTTTGTTTTTCGCTTTCTTACGAGAGACGTAAATCCGTTCTGTTTTATTCCTTGTTTTGTTTTTTTCTTTCATTCACATTGAAAAATAAATTTGCGAAAAATGTTTGTTTTTTTTCGGTTTTCGGTGAAAAATTGTTCACGCTCGATTTATCGAGCCGGCGAGTCCAAGCATTAAGTTCACTCATTGAAAAATTGGATGGACGTTAATATTCGTTGGACCTCGAGATGCAAATTGTTTGTTTTCCTGTCGTTTTTTTTTCCCTTTCTTTTTATTTTTTGGTCTCGATCTTCCCAATTACCAATAATCTTTTTTTAGTATTGAGAATTTGACAAGTTGAGAATTTGAGAAATAAATTTATGAAAATTTCAGGGAAAATTAAATGGTAATTTATGAAATTTATTGCTCGTACGTCCAACAGAGAAGCAGGATGCAATCCCCTTGCCACTGGTCTACTCTCAGACTGGTTTGCCGAGGAACAACGCGGTCTCGTAATGTCAATATTCAACTGGGGAATATACGGTGGCTACGGTATCGCTTTTCCAATCGGTAGATACGTACCATTAATGAACGCCTGGGACCTGGTACGTTATATACCCGCATACTTGATAATCGACGCAAAATTCTACATTAGCTCGTTCAAATATTTTTCTAAAATCAATTTTTTATACAAATTTTTTTTTTAATTTGGTTTAAAAAATTTGAAAAATTTCATTCTCATCTTTTCAACAAAACGAAATTATTTCAAGTTAAATCTCGATCATTTCTCAATTATTAATTCAATACAGTGTGAAAATTCTTTTTTTTTTCTTTTTTTTTTGAATTCTTGCACAAATTTTTTTTTTATTTTGAGAGGAATTATAAATCATTTGGTGTGATGTTTTGTTGATTATGTCAGCAGTGACATTAATTTTAAGCCTGTGTAAATATAAATATATAAATTTTTAACGCGCCACGTTTATTCGAATATTTTGATCTATGATTTTGTTTCTTAAATATTTTTTATTTTTCGTTATTTTTACAGGGATGGAGAGTTTGTTATTACGGTGCCGGTATCGTTGGTTTGATAATTGCTTGTCTGACGGCGTTCACGCTTACCGAGCCGGCGAGAAAATCCATCGGTGAGGAAGAGGCGGGAAAGGATGGAAAGAAAATTCCCCTTTGGAAAGTAATACTTCAACCGCGCATAATACTTTTGTGTCTAGCTGCTAGCATCAGGCATTGCGGTGAGAGTAACGATATTTATGAGAATTAGGGACCCATGACAGTTACAAAAAAACAAACAAATTTGACGAATTTAAATAAAAAAAAATTTTTTCATTTTTTTCAAAAATAATATTAAAATTTTTTTTTAACTTCTTTTTTCAAAAATAATATTTAAATTTTGTTGACATTTCTTCAAAAATGATATTTTTATTTTGTTGACTTTTCTTCAAAAATAATCATTTCAATCTTTTTTACCTTTTTTCAAAGTTAATATTTCAATTTAAAAAATTTTTTTTTTCAAAAACAATATTTCAATTTTTTTTTTTGTTCTTTTCGATCCATCAGGTGGAATGTGCTTCGCTTACAACTGCGATTTGTACTACAGAGATTACTTTCCCGACTATGATCTCGGCTGGTGGCTCTTCGCGGTGACGATAGTCGTTGGCAGCATTGGCGTGGTCGTCGGTGGTGTGATAAGCGACAAATTCGTAGCGAAGATGGGAATAAGATCGCGAGTCGCGGTACTCGCTATCAGCCAGCTCATCGCCACCCCCTTCGCCTTTGGCTCCATTTACTTCGATCCGCTGTGGGCAATGATCACTCTTGGAATTTCGTATTTCTTCGGTGAGGAAATCAAAATTTATTTTTTGATAGAAATCTTATTTATTTTTTTTTATCAATTAAGACGATCGAATTTTTATTCCAATTTTTAATTAAAAACGAAAAATGATTTGCTTCTTGTTGAGAATATTAGCAATATTAATAATTATTGGTAATTATTAATTATTAATTAATTTGCTTTTTTTTTGAGAATGTTAGCAATATTAATAATTATTATTAAATATTAATTATTAATAGATTTCCTACTTTTTGAAAAAGAAGAAAAAGAAACAAATTGTTTTTTAATTTGCTATAATATCGATAATAATATCGATACAATTTTGACAATATTAATAAATTTTTGAAATTTCTCAATTTCATTAATTTTGATAATTTTCATAAAATTGATAAAATTTTATAAATTCTTAAAACTTGAAAAATTTTATTTACGTTTTTTAATTTCATAGCTTTTTAAAATTACATAAACATGAATAAATGCATGACGTAGACAACATTTTAATATTTCGATAAATTTGAAATTTTTTTAAGAAGTTTAAAATTTTTATTTCTTTTTGTTCTACATTCACAGCCGAGATGTGGTTCGGCATAGTATTCGCGATCGTGGTGGAGATCGTTCCAGTGAGCATGAGATCGACGACAGTTGGAATTTTTCTTTTCGTCATGAACAACATTGGTGGTAATTTGCCAATTCTCGTGGAGCCAACGAGACAAGTAGTCGGCTTTAGGGAAAGCCTATACATATACTACGCTGGATTTTACGGTATAAGTGAGTACAAAAAAACATTACAATTACAAAAGAATTAAAAAATTCAAAAAAATTTGCATCGATTAAAAAAAAAAAATTTTGATAAAATTCACAAAATTTGAAAATAATTGGAAATTTCGAAAAGTTCGAGATCGTTCGAGAAGGTCGAGATCTCTCAACATCCACAGAATCCTTCGCGACACTTTGTCAACTCGAGGCGAAGAGGGTCGACTTGACAAATTTCCTCGACCCTGGTTCGTCGAGTAGAAACCAAAAAAAAAAAAAATGGAAAAATATTCCAAAACGTCATTCACGACGCGTCTTCTCGTGTTCGCAGGTTCCTTCATGTTTTTGTTCACGATGTTCCTCATGGAGGGTCCTGCGAAGGATCCAAAAAAGAATCTCGAGAACGGACACGACAATAGAACATTTACCGACGAGGATGGCCGTTCGGCGACCCTGGAACTCCCGAGACTTCCAGCGAGGCCTCACAATTACGAGAACTCTAGGCTATAAATTTTTCTCACCGATTGGGAAGAGACTCGAGACAGAGAGAGAGAGAGAGAGAGAGAGAGAGAAATCATGGAATAAATAAGAATGCGAAGGGGGAGAAAAAATAGTCCAAAGAGTACGTAGTCGATGCGAAAGTGCCAGAAAATGATTTGTTTTTCTCACCGAGAAAATAGAAGAAAGAAAAAGAAATCAAGAAAGGATAAAAAAAATTGAAATTTTTTGAAAATGGAACAAAAAAGTAAGAAAAACGTTAAAACGAGACGAAAATTTTGACGATTCTCCCGCCTAGCCTATAAAGTAGTTAATTTTCATCGACGTATGAAAATACAAATTTATAATTTAAGAAAAAAAAAATTTAATTAAAACGTCAAAAAAATTAATCGACGTGCGAAATTAATGCGAAACAAAAAAAAGAATAATTATTTATCCGAGTTTCGAAGATCGAGAAGTAAACAATGTGTATATTTAACGTAGGAAATAATAATAAATAAATTATTGGCTGTTTCGTGATTGCCGTTTATTTTGGCGGGAACCACCAAAAAATTTGAATTTCCGCGTACGAAATATTCGATTAAAGAAAAAAGAATTATTATTTAATAAGAACACGCGTACACTACAAATTTATACGATTCTGGCTCGAGCATCATCGACTCTCGTTACGTTAAAATTGTTCCAAATTTTCTTCCTCCATTTTTTTTGCTATTTAAAATTGCAAAAAAAAAACAGAAAACGTGCGAGATTCTCAAAATCACGAAGCTGTGCCAATCTCCGCCTTCGACTCGTGTAATTACGTAGTGATACGAGAAGCTGTAAATAAAAAATCTAAGAAATATTGTACAAAGAGACCGAAAATAAATTGCAAAAAAATTAAATAAAAAATCGTCGAACGATTTTTGTTTTTTTTTCTCGAAACGAAATTATTTCAAGTTAAATCTCGATCATTTCTTAATTATTAATTCAATACAGTGTGATAATTCTTTTTTTTCTTTTATTTTCTTTTTTTAGATTTCTTGCATAAATTATTTTTTTTTTATTTTGGGAGGAATTATAAATCATTTGGTGTAATGTTTTGTTGATTATGTCAGTAGTGACATTAATTTGAAGCCTGTGTAAATATAAATATACAAATTTTTAACGCGCCACGTTAATTCGAATATTTTGATTTATGATTTTGTTTTTTAAATATTTTTCATTCTATTTCATTTATTTAAAATTGCAAAAAAAAAACAAAAAAACGTGCGAGAATCTCAAAATCACGAAGCTGTGCCAATCTCTGCCTTCAACTCGTGTAATTACGTAGTGTTACGAGAAGCTGTAAATAAAAAATCTAAGAAATATTGTACAAAGAGGTCGAAAATAAATTGCAAAAAAATTAAATAAAAAATCGTCGAATAATTTTCGTTTTTTTTTCTCGATCATTTCTCGATCATTTCGATCTGTGATTTTTGCCACGCTCTGCATCATCGACTCTCGTTACGTTAAAATTGTTCCAAATTTTCTTACTCCATTTTTTTTGCTATTTAAAATTGCAAAAAAAAACAAAAAACGTACGAGAATCTCAAAATCACGAAGCTGTTCCAATCTCCGCCTTCGACTCGTGTAATTACGTAGTGATACGAGAAGCTGTAAATAAAAAATCTAAGAAATATTGTACAAAGAGCTCGAAAATAAATTGCAAAAAAATTAAATAAAAAATCGTCGAACAATTTTCGTTTTTTTTTTCTCGATGATTTTCGATCGGTGATTTTTGCCACGCTCTGTATATATACGTAGAGATGGAAAACGGCGATCTCTAAGCGAGAGGAACCAACGTCAATGCTGCATTAGCAATGTTTGAAAATAAACCTGAATATTTTTTTTTTATTTTACTCGCAAAACCAACACGAGAGCTTTTGGATTTTTTTTTTCTTCTTTTCTTTTTTTTGCGAATAATGAAAAGTCATCCGAGGGTGGGTGAAGTTTTCGTGGTGGAGGAGAGTTTTGCTCGCAAGTGTGTAAAACAAAGATTTTTCTTAGGGATGCGAGGAGGAGAGGGAGGGGGGAGGAAGTGTGAGAGGGGGGAGAGAAGGATGGAAAGACAAAATTGTACGCAGGTGTTGGCGAAAAGCCAAAGTGGCTCGCTCGCTCATTCTCTCATTTTAATCATTTTGCTCGATAGAGAGAAGATCCAACGATTTTTGTTTCTACTCTTCCGCCGTTTTCGTATTTTTCTTCATTTTTTTTTTTTTTTTTTTTTTTTTTTTTTATCCAAACTCTCACAAGTCACGTTGGCTATTGGCCAAATTTTCCTTCTCGGTTTGCCAAAAAACGGAGTAATTCGCGATTTTGCAAGTTTCCTCGCGTGAGACAGTTACGGATCGTGTCTGGTATAACGTTCCTATAAATGTCGGGAGAGCGGCGAAAAATGAAACGAGAGTAAAAAAACAATCAAATAAAATGAAGATGAAAATCATTAAAAAATGAAGATGAAAATCATTAAAAAATAAACGTGAAAATAAAATGGAAGTAAATCAAAAAAATAATATGAAAACGTCGGCGCGCCTTCCAACGATTGTTGTTATTATAGAAAAATGAAATGAGAGTAAAGAAATAAAATCAAAATAGAAAAAAATACGAAATAAACGTGAAAATAAAATGAAGATAAAAATTATTAAAAAATAAACGTGAAAATAAAATGCAAATAAATCAAAAAAATAATATGAAAACGTCGGCGCGCCTTCCAACGATTGTTATTATTATAGAAAAATGAAATGAGAGCAAAGAAATAAAATGAAAATAAA
>JAPYZT010006557.1:0-12132 GCA_030522965.1 Tryphoninae sp. A BG-2022a | reverse complement strand
GAAATTTTGTAATTATTTTGGCGTTTTAATAATCTTTTTTCCTTTTCGATGTTCCCCAAAAGCGACGATGAAAATTAGTCTCGTTGATAATGTTATCACAAAACGAGCAGTTAGCGACGACTCGATCGAGGATAAAGTCGAGCACGAATTATACAAATATAATTTTTTCAATTAAAAAGATTTTTTAATTAGAAAAAAAATGGATTGTCGAGTTTTTGGTAGTAACGAGAATTTACATATTTAGAGAAAAGAGTAAATATTCATGTCGTGATTTTACTGTTTTATCGACGTACGAGAAGTGTCTATGATTTGAGAACGAACGAAATTGGTCTAGTTTTTTTAAAACGAGGAAAAAATTGAAATAACGAGAAAGGAATTTAAGTATTTAAAAACGTAAATTAATATTTTGTTTGTATCGAGATTTTTGTAATTTACTGGATCGACGAGGTGGATATCGATTTTTAAAAAATGTTAATTTTTAGTTCGACTCGTTGAAATTTTGTAATTATTTTGGCGTTTTAATAATCTTTTTTCCTTTTCGATGTTCCCCAAAAGCGACGATGAAAATTAGTCTCGTTGATAATGTTATCACGAAACGAGCAGTTAGAGACGACTCGATCGAGGATAAAGTCGAGGACGAATCATTTAAATTTGATTTTTCAATTAAAAAAATTTTTTAATTAGGAAAATAATGAAAAAATTAATAAAAATATTCGAATGAAAAAAAAAAAACAAAGCGTTCGATTCGCGCGCGAGGAATATATCGAAACACGTGCGAACGATTGATAATTTGGAAGGCGAGCGTGTGAACGATACCTTATCGCGCGAATGTAAACAGACTTCTCGCTCGCTCGACTGTAGCGCCAATGCCAGTTCAAGCGGGGTGCACGAATAATAGGCTGGAGGGCTCTCTATATCGCTCCCTTCGTATTCTCTTCGTTCGTAAACCCGTGTAATTTAGCGTCTGTGCGATGAAGCTGACCCCCCCCCCTCCCTCCCCCTTTCGCTATTTATCACAATTTTCAACGCGAAAAAGTATTTTTACGAATATTTTTTTGAGAACTTTTAAAAAATGGATGAGAATACAAATTTAGTTTACAAGGGGGAATAAAAATGTTGAATTTACAAGAAAAATCTCGAATTTGGAAAATATGTTGGAAAAAAAGATTTTTTTTTTCCTAGAAACAAAATTTTGTAAATTTGTTCGTTACCAAAACGATAATAATAATATAACAGTTCGATACGATTTACATTTGTTGTTTAGTTGGATCAAAAATATTTACGAAAGTGACGAAAGTTTTGAAAGAATGAACAAAAATTGAAAATTAAAATAATAAAATTAAATTACAGAATGTAACATTAATTTGTTTGGAAGGAAAAACTGGAAATTGGAAAATATTTTGGAAAAAAAGATTTTTTTTTTCCTAGAAACAAAATTTTTTAAATTTGTTTGTTAACAAAACGATAATAATAATATTACAGTTCGATACGAATTTATATTAGTTGTATCGTTAAATCAAAAATATTTACAAAAGTGAGGAAAGTTTTGAAAGAATTCACAAAAGTTGCAAACTAAAATTTAAAAAAAAAATGGAATTAAAAAAACATTAATACAACATAAATTTTAATGAATTAAAATTGATAACGCGATAACGAGGCAAAAGAGAAAAAAAACGTAAGAAACGGAAGAAGAGAAAAATGGTAAAAAAATGTTAAAAATAACCCGGAAGTAGTCGAGATGGATTTCGATCCGAGTCGGTACCGACTTGAACGCGATAATCACAGCTCGCTAATTACTCTCGTCGGTTGCACGCGATGCGACGTCGGTGCTAACGAACCGCGCGAGGAGGAAGTGCGGAGGGAAACGTCGCGAGTGTTGTATCGCCCCGTGCGGCAAACAACCAAAATGTCGCTCTTTCCTCGGTCCAAGAAATATTTCAATTTCACGATCGTTTTCTCGCGAGTAAAAACGGTTAAATACGCAAATCCTCTTTGAAATTTGTTTCTCGATTTTCACTCAATTTCCGGTCCTTCGTCGACAATCCAAAAATCAACGACTCGTTTTTCTCTCTCTCTCTCTCACTATTGTTTTTTTTTTTACGAATCGATTTACAAAAAAATTTATAAACTTTGTGTTAAATTAAGCGATAATAATTAACATTTGTATATTCTCGTTCCCTCGAGTCGATTCGACGTAAACCCGAGTGATAAATCTATTAATAAATATCGACGAAATGAAATTCAATTTAAATTCGATGAAAATCGATTCTTTTCATTAAAGCTTTATCGCTGAATGGAAAGTAGGGCTTTATTCACGGTTGAATGAAAAATTGTCATAAAAAATTTCGTTTATAAAACTTTCTTACAATTTTCTTTTCTTTTCTTTTTTACTTTCGTTGCTAATTCCACTTTTGTACGAGCCAATTCAAAGTTGACAACGAGGCTCGACACATATCCGAGGATAGTTCGTTCTCGTTTACGCAGCAGTGTCGCGTGACTTCTTATTTCTGCGATTCTTTGCAAATAGTGACGCGTACCTTGCTGACGATATATCTATATACATCATCAGCAAGTGCGTATATACAGGGTGAGTTTTGTAAGGTTTCGCAAACTTTATTTTAAGGTAGATGGGATCATTACAAACAAAAGTTGCAAATATACATTGGAGATATTTTTAATAGTTTACGAGATATCAGTTATTAAAGTTGGTCCAATCAGAGCACTCCGAGAAACGTTGGACCCGCCCACTCCCGCTGTAGCTGTAGAGATAGAACAGTGTAGGGTGTTACATTCGGGATTGCAACATTTCGAGCAGTCAATTTTATTTATCATATTATTACGCAGTCATTTTTATTTCTCGAGCATTGGCTGCTAGGATGAAAGTGGGCGGCTTCAATATTACTCGGCACGCCCGGCAAAATTCAGAGCAGTCAATGCCCGAGAAATAAAAATGACTGCGTAATAATGTAATAAATAAAATTGACTGCTTTGAATTTTACAACCCAAAATGTAACGACCTACACTGTGCTATATCCACGACTAGGGCAGGAGTGGGCGGGTCTAATGCTTCTCGGCGCGCTCTGATTGGAGCAACTTTAAAAATTCATATCTCGTAAACTATTAAAAATATCCCCAATGTATATTTACAACTTTTGTTTGTAATGATCCCATCTACCTCAAAATAAAGCCTGTTACACCTTATGAAATTCACCCTATATATGTGTACATATGTGCATCACGGTTAGAAATTCTACGGTGAAAAGTGCGTTGACGTCGAGCGAACACGAAACAAGATAGAGATAGACAGAGAGAGAGGGAGGGAGAGATTTTTCCCGGTGTGACGCACACCCGAGAGCGTGACGATAGAAGCTTGACGTCCCCTAGTTCGAGCTGGCAGAGAAGGAAAAGGAGTCGAGAGAGTAAAAAAAAAAAAGAAGAGAGAGAGAGAGAGAGGCGTCGGTGGCGTCGGCGGACCCTACCCTGCATCGTGGCGTCCAGACGATCGACCGGGCGGCTCGACGACTCGACCCACCGTACAGCAGCCCCAGCAAAGCACCGGCTAGGCAGCCAACAAAATGAGAGAGTGAGAGAGAGAGAGAGAGAGAGAGAAAGAGAGAGAATTTTGCCTCCCTCCTCGACGTATGTCGTCGTTGACGATGTACACTTTCTCGTTTTCTCTCTCTCTCGCTCTGCTTCTCTTTCTCTCTCTTTCGCTGCCAAACGTGAGAGCGTTGAATTATCTCTTCACGTTCGTTCGAACTTCCCCCCCCCCCTCCGCCCCTCTGTCGACGACATCCCCCATCGACCACCTCGTTCATACTAACTTCCTCTCGTTTTCCTCAATTTCGAGCAATTTATCGATCGAAAAAATTACGAAAAATAAGAAAATTCACGAATTTTACATCGTTCTCGAGGAAATCTGGATAAGCAATACGTTAATATTTGTAATTTACAAGAAATATACAAAACGATACGTGAAAAATGAGTATAATATTGTGATTTTCGATTTTTTGCAAAATTTCGTCCAGAACAAAATTTTGAAGAATCAAAAAAATTATTTTTTGTTAGTTTTTGGTTACGTTCATTTGTCGTTGTATGTGTACTTGCTTGAAAAAGGTGTTTTTTTTTTTTTGTAAAACACGCGTTGGCCAAAAATAATGACGAAATACGTATTCGCGAATCCCTGCCACGTTTTCCTTGTCAGCGACCGGGGCCGTTCTCGTCTCGAGTATCTCGAGCGTGCACTCGGCTGGTTGGCTTGAAAAATGGAGAGGATGAAAGAATACTTTATTATCGCCATTGTGAGCTTGTTGCGAAGTAGTACGAACGAGAAACTCGAAGGCGAGAGAGAAGAATGATAAAGGAGATAGCGGAAAGAGAGGCGCGCGTATCTCGCGTACTTATACGCCGCAGGATTTCAGACGAAACGAAAAAAACGCGAATAATATAAATAAAAAGAGGAAATAGCGACGGGAAAAATTTTCCAGTTTCGAAGGTTGCCATCCACCTCGAAGATACCTTGGTATCCTTCCGGGACACTTCGATTGTTAAACTCTTCCGCTTGTTTACTAAATTTGATCTTTTACCGTAATTATTATAATTTTTTGTTTACATTTATCTCTTATTATTAATTCTGGCTAAAGAATCTCAAGGCTAATTTATTAAAAAAAGAGATTTTAATGATAATTTAATTAAAATCCGACCATAAATTTGATTTTGTTTTATTATCATTTAAGTATTTTTGTGTAAACCGCCGTTAATTTTCGACTCTTGCTAGCAAAATACTCACACCTAAAATAATATTAATAATTCTAATATTAATTTGATTCATATTTATCTATAAATTTAATATTCTCATTGTCTTTTAACGATTTTTTTTTATAAATCCACTCCTAATTGTCTACTATTGTTAACAAAATCTCCATCCTAATATAAAAAAAAATTCTAAGATTAATTTTATTCCCATTTTTCCATAAATTTAATTTTTCATTCTCATTTAATGATTTTTTATAAATCCACCCCTAATTTTCGACTCTTATCAACAAAATCTCCCTCCCAATATAAAAAAAAAATTTAGCATTAATTCCATTCCCATTTTGCCATAAATTAAATTTTTCATTCCAATCTAACGACTTTATAAATCCACCCCTAATTTTTTACTCTTATTAACAAAATCTCTCTCCCAATATAAAAAAAATAATTCTAACATTAATTCCATTCCCATTTTTCCATAAATTAAATTTTTCATTCCACTTTAACGATTTTTTATAAACCCACCCCTAATTTTCAACTCCTTCCAAAGAAATCTCTCTCTTAAATAAAAATAAAAATACAAAATTGCTACTTTGATCTTCGATCCCGATAAATCCGTGCCGATATGTGCGCGGTCACTTCAATTTTGCACTTTTCGTCAGTCTGGATTAGATTAGCCGTGAAAATTGGCACGAGCCCCCACCCTCCCGTAAAGAGACGGACACGGAGGGTCGACTCGTCGTTACACACCCCCGAGCGCCGCAGTTTCGAAACTCGATTTATTCCAACGGGTAATTCGATCGGATAATTCGATTTTCGAACGAATTTAGTTATTCCATATTTGCGAGCGAGGGAAGCGACAGCCGTGATACGCGATGTTATACCTAACCTCGTGTACGACAGATTCCTTCATTATGAAATTCTCTTGAATTATGAACGAACGATTGAGCGATAATATCAAGTATCGTACGCGCTTATTTTCTCTCCTCTCTTCTCGTATTTTCACTAATACAATTTCTTCTTTTCTTCAATTTCTTAAAACATTGACGAACGACGAGGAATTCTTCGATACGCCGATTTATGATTTTCGATAAATTTCCAAAATCAATTAACACCTTTTTTTAATTAATTTAATAATTTAATTACTTTAATTTCCATCTAATTAATTTCCTTTATTATTTTGTAAAACAAACTTTGATAAACTTTATACAAATAAAACTAATTAACTAATTAGATTTATTAATAAATTGATCGAAAACTAATCAAAATCTTTTAATCGATAAATAATCAAAATATTATAATTAATCATTCATCGATTAAATAAAAGCACAATCTAAAAAAATTCGTTGTTTAAATAATTTTTCCTTCGCGTGAAATTGTTTGTTAAATAAAAACGAAAACAAAATCATGAATATAATTTAATTCGACCGAAAAAAGTTTCTCGGTCTAATCGGCGTGCTCGAAATTCGTCGATTTCGTTAGACCGGTGTGACAACTTTCAAAACACCCTGTAGACGACGACGAGGAGCTCGAAGGCTCCTTATCGACTCCCTCTATCTTTTTTTTTCTCGTCGCGTTCTCTCTTTCTCTCGCGTATGCGATAACCACCGTTGCGACTGCGCCGCGAAAGACTCGCAGCTTACACTGTAAGAGAGCTCGGGTTTGTGTTCACGGATGCGTACACGTTGCGTAATTCAGTGTGTACTCACACGCATGCAATATACGTATAATGAATAATAATAATAATAATAATAATGATAATAATAAAATGAAGGTATAAAGACTCGACAGCAAAGTGTTGGTCGAGTCGATGGGGAAATAGCACAAGACACCCCGCCCTTCTGTTCCAAAGTTGGGCATTATTAGTGTCGTTATTTTTCCTGTTTTTTTTCCACTCGCCTTTTTCCGCCTTCGATGAATTTTAGTTATTCGTAAAATTGAATATTCAATCATTTTATCACTTTAATTCTTGAAATATTAATTCAAGTTATTTAATGTTTGTGTAATATTGTTATAATTTATTTAATATTGTGTAATATTAATAATGTTGGCGATCTTTTTTTGCCATTTGTCACTTTGTTTTTTTATTTAATATTTTGTTTCTCATTTTTATTGGCTCATTTCTCTCTCTCTTTCCTTATTCTCTTTTTTGTTAGTCCTTTGCTTCATTTTTTAGCTAGTTCGGTGAGCCGTCACCGCACCAAGTAGTGACCGCGGGCAATGCTGCTTAACCTCACCGATCACCCCAGCCACAACGTGACCACGTACCTATCGATGTGGCCCCTTTAATATTAATGAAAAATTATTATAATTTATTTAGTATAATTCAATATTAATGCAATGTTATTATAAATTATTTAATAGTAGGTATTCGATATTAAAGTAATATTATTACAATGTTATTCAATATTAATGTAATATTATTATAATATTATTCAATATTAATGTAATATTATAATATTATAATATTATTCAATATAATGTAATATTATTATAATATTATTAAATATTAATATAATATTATTATAATATTATTCAATATTAATGTAATATTATTATAATATTATTAAACATTAACATAATTTGTTAGATTTATTCGTAACAGTTTCTTTTTATTGTAATTAATTTGAATTCATTCAATTTGATTTAATATTCAATTATTAATCTTGATTAAATACCAGTTTAAGATCCTGTACGTTGATTCATTTGTTTCTATTTAATTAAGTTTAACAAGTTTTTTAACAACCCAGTCTTATCGAAAAATATAATTTTCGTAATTTTTCGAAAGTCGACAATAATTTTAAGAGTTATTTTGACGTTTCGCGACAAACATACGACGAGAAAAAAAAAGTTGGAGGCTGTTGTGGAGAGGGGTGACTACAGACTCACCTCGGGACGGGGCCGGCGGGGCCCTCTTCGGGGTGTCGTCCGCGGAAGGCGTCCGTTCCCTCATACTCGCGATATCGCTCGCTTCGACGTACGCCCCCTCGGAGGTGTCGCGAACCCCCGACAATATTCCTCTCATAATAAAAAAAAAAAAAAAAAAAAAAAAAAAAAAAAAAAAAAAAAAAAAAAAAAAAAAAAAAAACGTGGTAAGAAATTTTCCGTGAGATTCGATCCGTCGGCACGTATCTCTAAGGGACTAATATACGCAAACGAGACACAACTAACAACCATCGCCAAAGCGAAGAGAGAACATATGCGTTGCGCTCTCGACTTAAAGGAGACATTTTATTTTGGGCAAATCCTTTCTTTGATATTTTGCGGAATATTTCTTTTAACGATAAATATATAAAGGGTAAATTTCATAAGTTGTAACAAGCTTTATTTTAAGGTAGATGGGATCGTTACAAACAAAAGTTGCAAATATACATTAGGGATATTTTTAATAGTTTACGAGATATCAATTTTTAAAGCTGGTCCAATGAGAGTGTGTGGAGAAGCGTTGGAGCCGCCCACTTTCGCCCTAGCAGCCAATGTCCCAGAAATAAAAATGACTGCGTAATAATATAATGAATAAAATTGTCTGCTCTGAATTTTACAACCCCAAATGTAACGCCCTACACTGTGCTATCTCTACGGTTAGAGCGGGAGTGGGTGGCTCTAACGCTTCTTGGCGCGCTCTGATTGGACCAACTTTAAACATTGATATCTCGTAAACTATTAAAAATATCCCTAATGTATATTTGCAACTTTTGTTTGTAATGATCCCATCTACCTTAAAATAAAGTCTGTTACAACTTATGAAATTCGCCCTGTATATATGGATTGTTTTTGTATCATCCTGTACAGCTTAGAACAAATTCACAAGCGATGCGAGACAGTCCAACTACTTATTTGAAAAATTAAAAATAAATAAAAAAAAACGCAGGCAATTCAACCCTCGTGCCGACCCCTCGACTTGAAACAATAATTTCGAAAGTTCCATTCGTAAATTAATCGGCGAGTCGAGGGATCGCCTCGATTAAAACTTTTCATCGGTGAAAATATTTTTCATCTCACGAGTAAAAACATAAAATGAATAAATAAATAAAAAGAGAATCAAGGCCTTAGTTGACACGAGATTTTGTATCTTTTCTCTTGTTCTATATCATGCGCAATAACTACGTAAAATATCTACACAGAATATAAATATACGTAAGATAACATCGTCTGTAAAGCTCGATGCGATTTACAAACAACCCCCTGCCTCCTACCCCTCGACGTACCCCTCCGTAAGACGTCGCTCGAGGGATGTTTTTTCATGATTATTTTCACCCCCCCCCCCCGAATTCCTCTCTCCTGACAAGTTCGTCGTCTCGATTTTTTTTATTTCGACGCCGATAAATGTCGAGGTTGGAACGAGGAGTACAAGAAAAAAAGAGCAAAGATTAAAAAAGAAACGATGCGAATGATGAATCGTGATAAAAGTAGAAATACCAGATGCGTCGGCGTTCGCCAAATTAGGAAATTCATGGCCATCCGGGTCTCTTCCCGACGAATGGATCGTGAATTATTATCGTAGCGATTGGTCTTTGCGTTGTTTTAACGAAATTTGTATAAAAACCAAAATTGCGGTGGTCGAAAGAAAAATAATAATAATAAGAAGAAAGGAAATAAAGGAAAAACAGGTGACGTTGTGTCGTGGCAGGTGAATTTCGTTTTCACTCTTTGACCATATTTGTAAAAAGGCAGAGGGGGAGAGAAGAAGAGGGAGGGGGAAGAGAAGAAGAGAGGGGGGAGAGAAGAAGAGGGAGGGGGAGAGAAAGAGAGAGAGAGAGACCCTGATCTTTTGATATTCCTCAGAGAGAAAGAGAGAGAGATACAGGGAGAAAGCTACAACCAAGAGGGAGAAAGGAAGGGGGAGAAGGCTTTTAAGGCTCCAAGGGCGCTCCTTCACCGTCGGAAAGTGGAATAAGTGGTACGAGGGATTGCAGACACGTGTATCGCGCCAGGTCATTCATATTCTCAACGTCTCTTTCTTTCTTTCTTTTTTTCTTTCTTCGTATCTTCCTCCCTCTCCTCTCTCATTTCAGCTTCTTGCAATATCTCGCTGAAACGTCACTCGTGCGAATATCATCGAAGGTCGTGACCTCGTTATGTAAAAATTTATCATACTAAACACGGTGGGGATGTAACGATCCGATAGAAATTCAACTCGTTGCGTGAAACGTAACGGGGAAACGCGAAATTGAGATTAGGGGTTGATCGAGGAGGATGGAGATACAGAGAAAATCGAAAGAGATCGATTCGCAAACAATCTTATCGCGGTCGAGAACATATAGGCGTTATATGAAAGATAAGACTTTAATATCGATCGGTACAAAATTTAAAAATTGCCAGAAAAATGATTTCACATTTTTCAAATGAATTTCAAAAGAATTTTCTTCTTTCTCCGTCGAGTCTAGAATGAAAATTAAGCTTCTTCCCAATGTCCTATTATCGTTCGATTCAAAAATGAACAATTTTCAGGAAAACGATTCCGAATTTTTCAAAACAATTTTCTTCTTTCTCCTTCGAGTCCAGACTGAAAATTAAGCTTCGTTATCTTCCCCAAGCTTCTTCCCAATGTCTTATTATCGTTCGGTTCAAAACTGAACAATTTTCAGGAAAACGATTCCGAATTTTTCAAAACAATTTTCTTCTTTCCCCTTCGAGCCCAGATTGAAAATAACGCCTCACTATCTTCCCCAAGCTTCCTCCAAATGTCCTAAGAATATTAAATCGTTACGATCTCGATCCCGTTCCGCATTAAAACACGGCGACATAAACGTCAATAAACAAACAAAAAAAACCTCAAAACTATAAAAGAAAGAGAAACAAAAAATCGGTTGAGCACCGCTGCTCTACCACCGTTTCGCCCGTGCGCTGGTTGCATCGTCCGTTAGCCATTCGACGAGTATAGAAAAGACCGGTGGTGCGCCGAGTGTGTTGTCCATACTCTCGCGAAGCGCCGAGCTACAAACGTATTGGGCAAAAGCTCAGTTACCGGTCGCCGCAGATTGAGAACCGCTGTTACACCGCGTAAGGCCTAGCCGCGCAGCGTCGCGACCGAGCAACGAACGGTTCGTGTACGCTCCACGGGCTCGTTTCTCGTTCGTTCCGTTCGGTGTTTGTTTGTGCGTGCGCATGCGCGTGCCTGTGTATGCGTGCGCGCGCACACAGTGAGCCAGGCCATCTCGCCGTCGTCACTGTGGCACGGACCGACGGTGTTGCGACGCCGCTCGGCCAGAACCGAGAACGATAGGTGGGTGTGCTATACCCCACACATCCCCTGCCCCTCCCTACCTCCCGCTTCCACCGCCCCCCTGGGTGTACCATCGACACAGCAATACCGCGCGATCCTTGTCTCGCGCTTCGTAAAATTTACTTCGTTCCTTCGACAACGATGTCGCTTCTCTCTCTGAACCTCCCCCCCCCCCCAACCACTCACTCCCTTTCGGTCCTCTTTACCAACAAGCGCGAAACACGACGGTACTGTTACGCTCGGTTTTGCGGCTTGCCCACGAGATAATCTCTGTGTTTCGGGCATCGTGTATATACTTTTATAAGGGAGGATATATAGAGAATTTTGTTGGTGACGAAGTTGAGAAACGTTGGAGGGAGGGGAGTGAGGGGAGTTGACGAAATTGAGAAATATTGATAAGTTTGTTATCGGAGAATTTGTTCGAGGAAAACAAGGGAAGAAAAGAAAAATACAAGATACATTTTAATGTTGAACAAATTCTTGTTCGAGTATTCGGCTAATTTCTCCGGGATGAGGGTTCCTATCGTACGTTGTTAGAGAACGAATTGTTATTATTGTCGAAATTTTGATAAGACTTGTCTTTATCGCGAAAACAATCGTTTCGAACCAATTTTCGTCTGTTTTCGTTCGTGTTTTATCTCCGGAATGATCGAACTACTAATTTTGATCATCGATCCAAAAGATCTGTATTAAATCCTCTGGTCCGGGGATCGTTCATTCTCGTTCTCGAAACGTGAAGAAGAAACATAGAGAGAGAAAACGAAGAATACAAAAATGGAAATAAGTCGATTGTATTATTTATCGCGTTTATGTAGTTGGCGCACATTGTTCGTCGCTGACTAAGCTCGGTGTACACAATTTTTAAACATACACAGATATACATACACATACACACATATATACCCATATACACATATACACATATGCACATATATACATATACACACTTACACACACACACACACACACACACACACACACACACACACACACACACACACATATATATATATATATATATGATGTACATATATATATGCATATATATGCGGTACATATATATATATATGAACCGCATATGTATGTATATGTTTATATATATATGAACCGCATATATATGTATATGTTTATATGTATATATAGATAAACCGAGA
>JAPYZT010006550.1:0-11558 GCA_030522965.1 Tryphoninae sp. A BG-2022a | reverse complement strand
AAAAAAAATCGTGGGGTGAGAGGGTGTAACATTCGTGAATGCGTTTATAGCAATTTTTGTTTTCAATTGCGTCACGACTTAGGGGATGAAAAAAAAATCATCGCTCTTTCCAGCCTCACGATACGACAGACTCGCTTTTAATCGTTCAGCTTAATTTCAAGATACGAATACGAAAAAATACAAAATTTCTGTTTTTTTTGTGTTTTAGGAAACTTCGTGGTACGACAACCCTCTGGTTACACGCATAAAAATGGTAAATATTCAGGCGAGGGTCCGGGGTGTGTGTACGTGGTGCATCCACTCGAATGACGGTTACAAAGCGAGGGGAGTAAAAGGGATTGAAAAATATGAAGAGCACCAAGAAGAAGAAGAAGAAGAAGAAGAAGGGAAGAAAGGAGAAGAAGACGAAGAAGTAGGAGAGAGAGAGAGAGAGATAGAGAGAGGGTAGGGGGCCATTTGGCGTGCAAGGGAATGCGAAAACGTAGCCTCGAGCGATGGGTCGAGAAATGGACCAAGAAATATGCGCATATTAAGTGTCCGGTTACGGTACCCGATATAAGAGGGAAGAACGTACAACGTCGCGGTCGCTACCGTAATGAAGGAAGCGCATTTTAAATGTTTACGTTACATTTCTCTTTCAACCCCCGTACCACCCATACCTACACATACACGAGAGTGCTCCCAGTCGATCATACATAATCAAAGATTAATATTATTTTTTACCCCGAGGCTCGTCATCGACATGAAAATTTGTCTCGCCCAATTGAACATGAATTTCTTGTAAAATTATTGAAAAATTTGCGATATTTTTGTTTTTATTTAAAAATCTGTTTTTTTTTTGCAGTCTCAACTTACCGACTGGAGTTTCTTCATTCCAAAAGGAATCATCTAAGGTATAGTCGGCTTCTGCAACAGACGAAAAAATAACAAAAATGGGGTATTATTGATCGTGCTTACGAGATATGTAATATATATATATATATATATATATATATATATATATATATGCGTGTATGTGGGTGCGTGTGTGTGTGATACGATATATATATATATATATGCGTGTGTGTGTGTATGCTGTAAGTTTCTGTACACTTATATATATATATATATATATATATAGGCGTATATAAGTATACAGAACAGATTGAATGCCACTCGCTGTTGGTACTTGTATGCTCGTCCGTTTCTTTTCTTATCTCACTCTTTTTTCGCTCGGTTCTTGCGGAGCCAGAAAGACGTGTAAGGCATTATACCTTGCATTACAAAGAAAGCAAAGTAGATAGAGCGTTTCTTCTTTTTTCTTCTTCTTCTTCTTTCTTCATTCTCTCTTCTCCTCCTCCTCCTCCTCCTCTTCTTCCTTTCTACTCACCGAGAAAAGCTCTCCTCGTCCCTTTTCGTCTGCTCCATCCGTCTAATTCTACATCACGTTTTTTTTGCGATTTTGCTGTGTTTTTTACCCCTTGTCTCTCCCTCCCTCTCTCTCTCTCTCTCTCTCGCTCTTCTGGTTTTTTCGCCATTTTTCCCCTCTTTTTTTCTTCTTTCGCCCTTTTTCGCTCTCACCCTGTAATTGGCTCACTACGGTGAAAAACTCGGCTAAACTCCTCGCGAACCACATTTGTGAGTGTGTTTACGCGTGTTGGTCTCTCTTCGGCTGGTACACACATATACACAGACGTATTTTCGCTGGGGTGCGAGAGAAGGTGTGTTTGTTTTTTTTTTCATCTCTCAAGCTTGAGAAAAAACGTCGCGGTCTGCTCTCTCGACCAGACTGTCTACCAAGCTCTCTCAATAGCGATAGGAGAACCCGAATTCTTACGTACGGGACGTTTGGTACGACCTCGCGCAACCCTTCGATCCTGAACAACTCGAATACGAGTCGTTTATTAATTTTCATTGAAACAAAAACTTTTCATCCCTTATTTTTCTTTTCTTTTATTTTTATATTTGCTCTGTTTTTTTTTTTTTTTTTCGTATGAAAATACTCGATAGTTATGGGAGGATTTAAGATGTTCGTCCATAAAAAGTTTACGAAGGATGAAGCCATCGATAAGCCGGTTGAAGATAAGGACAATGTGATGGCGTTTTGCGAATTATCGCTAAGTGACAGTTCGCGAGACGTCCACTTTTTCTACGTTGGTGCAAGTGGAAAATTCATTTTATGTCGCGACGCGTTGTCCTGCGAGGTCGCGTCTTCGTGGCTGATTTTCCAAGTTTTCGTCCTGGCGTAATCCTCGACAATAGGAAATTTATGAACGAAGCTCGAGTCGTCAAATAGTTTTGAATTGTCTTTTTTTTCTTTTTTGATTTATTTGATAATTCGTTCGAACAAGATATTGATGTTTTCTCGACGATGTGACGTATTCGCGAAATTCGTGTGTGTACGAGGTATCAACGTTTCATACCATAATCTGCATAAAACAGGATTCGGCCATTATAATTAGGCATAATTTCGTAAAATTATACTTTCATGCAATAAACAGTGTCGCGACTCACCGCAGGTAGCCATTAACCCGCAGGGGTTGCCATTTGTGGTCACTGACCCGCTCGTTTCGATCGTAACGACAAATATATATATATATATATATATATATATATATATATATATACATATGTATCAAATACACAAATTGATATAAAAAAAAAGATCTTCACAGTTTCGAAAAATATAAATATTTATATATATAAATATATATAATATATAATAGTAATAGCAATAATAATAATATTATTTATTATTATAAAATAATAATAATAATATATAATATAATATATATAATATAATAATAATATGTAATATAATTATAATTATATATACTCGTATATATATATATATATAAGAGAGAGAGAGAGAGAGAGAGAGAGGGATTTATATTAATTATATAATTATAATAATAATATATTTTAATTAAATATAAATATTTATATTTCTCGAAACTGTGAGGATATTTTTTTGAATATTAAATTGTATAAACTTTTATATTATTTTATAATATAAAAAAAATATGTCCTCACATATTTATATAATATTTATAAAAACTGTGAGGATACATATTTTTTAATATTAATTTCTGTTTACAGTTGATCCTCGTTTTCTCCCCTCGTACAAAAGTTCATACCCCGAGGTTCTTGTTTTCGAATTAAACATTTTTCTCGTTTTCTCCCTCCCCCTCCCCCCCCCCTCTCTCTCTCTCTCTCTCTCTCTCTCTCTCTCTCTCTCTCTCCCTAGTCATAAATAACAGTGACAAAAAATAAAACATTATCCCAGAATTTTTAGAATTTGCGAGGGGTAGTTGGGAACGAGGGTTTGGGGGGAGGGATGAAAATGTTTATGGGTACAGGAAAGAGAAGTTAGTGCGTCGAACCGACCGAAAACAGCGAACGAGAGAGAAAGAGAGTGAGAAAAAAAAATGAGCGAAAATGCTGTGAATAATCATCCCTTGGGTTACGTTGAGGCCAGATAGAGAATTCTACCCCTTTTACCACGACGACGACGACGACGACGACGGTGAACAAGTCCTCCGTGTCTCTGTTCCGAACTATCTGTCCACACGGTTTCCTCTTTTCGTCTCTTTTCCTCTATGTCTCTTTCTCTCTCCCTCTCTCACTCTCTCTCCTTCTCGTTGGTGATGTAGTACGTGGAATTCAGGCTCTGCCCTTACCCGGGCTTGAGCTGTAGTTGCTGCTGCTGCTGCTGCTGCTGCTGGCTGCTGGCTGCGCACGTGACGGGAATTCCAGGGCTCGCAATTTTCCGTTGGTCACGATCGATAGCCCCCATCTCTCGTTTTCCATCCTCACCCTTTTTTTTCTCTCTTCTTTTTTTGGCTACAGTCAGTAGTCGATCATCCCTCGACATCCCATTCGACATTTCGAACGACCACAATAATTTCATTCGTGTTTCCACGAGATAATGAAAATTTCATTCTCATATTCATATCTAATTACAAACGCGAAATTATTATTTTTCGGAAAGAAGAAACAAAATCAAAAACCACCCCTATACGAGCGTCCAGTAACGAACATACGTAAAAAACACACGGGACTCGTGCGTTCTTCTTTGTCGCGAGTATATTGAATTTTTTAAAATGACAGTTTTTAATTAGTTTATAAAATTATTTTATTTTTTCAACAAGAAGAAAAAATCGAAAACCACACCTACGAGCGTCTAGTGATCAAACTCTGTAAAAAAACACACGAAACTCGTGCGTTCTTCTTTGTCGCGAGTATATTGAATATAAAAAATGAAAAAAAGACAGTTTCTAATTAGTTTATAAAATTATTTCGAATGGAGCATTTATTCGAGGGGGTGCGAAACTTCGCGTGGCAAGAATGGGGGTAGTAGGAGCGTTGCACAAAGAGGATACGACTTTAACGCATCCCTAACGAGATACGAGACTCTTGGGACGATAATCTCGATGAGGGTCGAAAATGCTTCGAGCTTTCTTTCCCTCTCGATTTTTTTTTACCAACCCCTAAGCTTTTCAACCCCCTTCCCCTCCCAAGTATATTTTCTCTCTTAGTTTTACGCTTCGGGTTGGAAAGATACGCCGGCCAATATCGGCAATGACCGACCTAGCGAACTGGCTAGAAGGGCCTTTCACCTCTTGGTCCCTTCGTTCATTCATCCCCTTCGTCATCTCCCCCTTCATTCATCCCTTATGTTTCCTCACTTTTATGTATACACACACATCTACATACACACATATACATACCGACACACACACATATCTATAAGCACGTATAAAAGCTCGGCACTTCAACCGTAAAAGAGGATTGGAGATTTTTAGATACGATCCGTACCCCTTTTATCTCATGCCAACCCTTCAATCGCCACCCCTGCCTCCTCCTCTACTTCTCTCTCTCTCTCTATCTGTCTCTCTCTCTCTCTCTCCCTTTCTCTCTCGCTCACTCCTTCTCGCAATCCCTTGGCCCTTTTCTACCAAACGATCGAACGAACGGTCGATCGAGTTTCCGGAAAACGTTGATGAAAGCTCTCGCGCCCTCTTGGGCTCACGCAACGCGTATATATGGCCATTCGCTTGCCAAAGTGCCTCGGGCTCACCAAAACCTCCCTGAACTTCGTATACATACCATATATATTTCTCTACATACGCGTGATATATATATATTTATATGTGTATTTGTGTCTATATGTAGTGGGGGGAGGGGGGGGCATGTACCACCCCGGGCGAGAACTCTCTGATTAATCGGAGATTGTTTTATCGTGTCGAAAAACGTTCGTTTGCTCTCGACGAGGATGACTAACGAATTTCGTGATTTCCCCGGAAAGAATCGAAAACGAAAAAAAAAAAAAAAAGATAAATCACACATACAGAAACCGTACGATTTTTATTTAAATTCGTTCAATATTTTCCTTCGAGCTTTTCACGTGACTTTGTGAATTATCTCAACGCAAAAATTATATGTCGTTTCAATCGTGTATAAATTTATTTTTGATTGTACCAAAAGGAACAAAAAACGAGAATGTTATTTTCATTTCGCAAGAATGAATTTTCGATTTGGTAAATCCGTAATTCGTTTTGTAATTGTGCGAATTAATTTCTCGAAGCGCTGAAATATTATGAGAAATCGATGTTAATGATATTAATTGGTTGTTTTTTTTTAATGTGAAATTTTCGTACGTTGCGGACAAAAATAACGCAACGAGGGTTGATGGACGAGACGAATCATTTTTCCCCCCTCTTTACGGGCCCGGGGCTCGCCTCTCACGGTCGGGAAGAGCCGGAAAACAGATGTGTATATATAATTTTGCCATGGCAACGGTCCGCCACACCTTGACGCGTCCTTGGCGCTCCTTCCCACCCCTTTCATCCCCCTCCCTCTCTCTCTCTCTCTCACTCTCTTCCTCTACGTACCAACTATTTCATTCGCGTATATCTATGCATATATATACAAATTTCGCAAATTTTTCTCTCTCCCTTGCTCTATACGCCTAGAAATAAATATAGACAAGAAAAGAAAAAAAAAACTAGAATGTGTCGAAGGCGAGGAACGATAGGAGAGAGTGGATCGTAGCAGGAGAAAAAAAATGAAGAACCGAGGGGTGAGAAAAATAAAACGAGCGTTGTCAGCCAAAAATTGAGGGATGAAAAAACGAGGACCCAGGGGTTCTTTATATGTATTATTTATGTATAGTAGACACTCTTCGCCACACAGACATATCTATATATGCATATATAGTTGCAAGATCGAGGCATAAGGGCGCAAGGTATTTGCGACACGAGGAGCCGTAGGGATGAAGCTACGAGGGGATGGAAATGCTCGAAGTGATTTCTTTGGGGGCAGTAAAAAGAACATTTCTTAAGAACGAAAAGTATATACCTGAGTTGCCGCAGACACGCCAGGATCACTCAACGATGAGATAGAGGGAGGGAGAAAAAAACAGAAGAAATTGGGGCTGTTCACCCCTCGCCGAAATTGCACGGAGGGGCTGAGAATACGTATTATACTTCATCGACGTCGTCGACGTCCTCTCGGTGACGAAGGCAAATTTGGATTAACGCGGAAGATCTGCTTGCCCGACGCGCTATTTTTTTTCTTCCTCCTCTGCTCTTCTCTCCTTCTTCTTCGACTTTCCTCTGCCCTCGAGGAACATTTTCTTTCGCCTTTTCCAACCCTCTGGTAAACCTCAGATAGAAGAGAGGGAGAGAGAGAGAAGTAGTGAGATAAGAAACAAATTACGACGAAATCTTGCACCCCCTCTGAGCCAGCGAAATATTGGGATGAATTTACTGAAAGACCCAGGCGAACTGGAATTTGGGAATATCGCGTATTTATCTTTTTTTTTCTCGATACGAAAACAACCCCACTTTCCTTTCAATTCGTATTCGTAAAACACTCGAATAATATTGCTATTTTATTTCGTATGCGCGTAGAAAAATGAGCTTTATCGATAAAACACACTCGTGTCAAGGATCGTCAATGAGTGAGGAAAAAAACGTAATGAAAAAAGGAGAGTTCAATTTTTTCATTCCAAAGTATTCCCACGAGTCGACGAACGGGAATAAAAATGTTGACACGATGAAAATGTATTATCCTTCGCCCACAAAGTATCTACTAATGGTGCGAATGACGCGAGACCGATAGAGGTCTCTGTAAATCCACGAGAAAACTAAAGGGAAACAAGCTCGAGGCTCTCCAAGTAGTAAAGTCAGTGTTTAGTCAGCCATTGGTCTTACCACGTTTCCCAATGAATTTCTCTCTCTCTAACTTTCCCTACGTATTCTACACCATGAAATATCATATCAGGCGTGTGTTACAGACATTTTCGATCACATATGTGAACCGGAGTGGTAGAAAAATGTCAGTATCGAGAAAAAAATGAAAAGGAAAACAATGACGTAATTGTGAGCTCGCAGTGACGAAATTCACATACATATTTCAAACACGTACATACACACACTTTTGCGTTAGTCGTGGTTTGCTGCTCTCGGCCCTTGTAAACGCCTTGGTGATATAAGCCTTGTTCAAATTCAGCCGAGTGCCCACTTCATGAATCCTCGACCCAACCACACAGTCCCTCATCACCAAGAGCTACTCTCTACTCTCTTCCATATCTTATTTCCTTCCCTGTCCTCTCATCGGCAACTTTTCACAGTCTTCGTCATTTAAATTAAAACCTCGAAATCCTTCTCCAATAAATTCGATTCACACTTTTCACCGAATAATTTCTATTCTTCGCTTCTAATGCTTTTTTCTAGAAAAATAAATTCAATTTTCATTTTTTGTTGTTCGATAATCGATAAATATTGGAAAAGTTTTATGAAGCTTTTTATGTTTGTTTTTTTTTGCTATTTTTATTTGACAATAAAAAGTTGTATTCGTCAATGATTTGTCTCTATTGAACGACTGTCGATGAATTATGTTATCGAGTCGTGAATCGAATTTACAAAGTGGTGTGTCTACATTTAATATTTAATTAGCTCGATTCAATTTCACAACGAGGTCACGACTTCTTTATACATTTTTAGGGCCGAATATTTTAAACTCGACCTTTCCTATCTTCGTTTTAGAGATACGGTCGAATAGAGTGTACGGGGAAGAAGGCGAGGGGGAGTAGATTTCAAGGGGGATGACCAACCCTTATCTCGGCGCCAGAAAAAAAATAAAGAAACCTGGAAGGAAAAAAGGAGAGTACAGGAGAGAGATTTTCTGCCTCGAATAGTACAAACAGGCTCGATGGGCTATTCGTTATTTACGGACCTTTTTCATCCCTCTACCCCTCTCTCTCTTTCTCTCGCCCCCTTTTTATTTCTGTCCTTTTTTCCCCACCTTGCACCCCATTTCTCTCCCTTTCTCGATCGGAGGGATACGAACGGGCATTTTGTCGAAAGTCCGAATGAGAGAAGTAAACAAAAAAAAATGGGTCAACGATTTTTCTGTTGGCCGCACGTCTTCAAACGTGCTCGATTGACCTTATCGAAAATTTATGGCACTTTGGTACGGACGTTGTTATATCTTTTTTTTATTTACCATTAAGTAGAAGCACGCTATTACTTTACGGCAACCATTGCAAAGCTCTGTCATTGTTTTTTTACTCCTTGGGCTTATGGGTCAATTCTTTCGCAGGAAAATTTAACGAAAAATGTAAAAGCATCCAGTAACTTTCTCTCTCTCTCTCTCTCTCTCTCTCTCTCTCTCTCTCTTCCTTATTGGCTTGTATTTGTAGTTTGTATATACTTCACTATGTTAAATCGCTTTCGCGTCATTGTGCTTTCGTTTTCGTTTTTAATATATTAGAGCATGAGTTCAGTTTGTAAAACTCGTATATAGAGGCACTCTACCATATTCGGATTGAGGAGATGCATAGATTTAGGTTTAATTAGAATTTAAGTAGAAATATTGTATTCATCTAGTATGAAGCATTTCTTTTGTATACTTACACATCTAGCATGAAATATTGTATTCATCTAGCATGAAGCATTTTTTGTATACTTACATACTTAATATTGTATGGTATATTAACCTAAAGCTAGCTAGGGTATAATAAATATTCATTCATTCATTCATTCTCTCCCTCCCTCTCTCTCTCTCTCTCTCTCTCTCTCTCTCTCTCTCTCTCTCTCTCTCTCTCTTCGATTCAGGTTTTCAAATTGCGATTATTCAATCACCTTCTGAGCATGGAATTGGCAGTCAGTTGAAGCAAAGCAAAAGGCGTTTCTATAAAGGGTCTCATATCTGATCATATCTGATTTTTTTTAGCATTATAGTATTAGAGCGTTATTATTGTAGGGCGGTATCATAGCGTTATTAACACATTAATTATTATGATTTAGGAAGCACTTACTACTAAGTTTCTTTTGTAAACCGTTGGTGGAACGGGAATATGATTAATTACTATGTGTTTCATCAAACAAATTATTAATTTTTACTTTTTTATTTTATGTATTTCAAAAATTGTTACAATCTGCCCCAAAGTACTCTAGGGCATAAAAATAAACTAATCAAATCAAATCAAATCTCTCTCTCTATCTCTCTCTCTCGCTAACAAGTATGGGTGAAACACAGCTGACAACACGGCAGATAATGTAAAACCGTGCGATAAGAGTCATATTACAATGTGACTGATACACAAAGGTAAAAAGAACGTTAGAGGCCTTGCAATTCATGTTCGCAAGGCAAACATTGTATTATAATGTATGTATTTTCATTTTTAAAACTATAAAGGGAATGTTGCCACATCATCTCGTCAATAAATTAGTACTCGTAAGAGGTTCGACGAGGCAAACTGAAAATATTGCAATTCAATTTAGAAAAACAAGAAGCTCCCAAAAAAGCTTATTCTATGAAGGAGTAAAAATGTACAATGCGATGCCAACGGAGATCAAACAATGTCATAAGCTTGATATATTTAAGCGAAATATAAAAGAATTTATTGTAACAACGGTTCCTAGTATGTAAAAGTGACAATGTATAAGAAAATAGCCGAGAAGGCTACTAAAGATCCATCAATCAATCAATCTAAAAAATCTGAGTTGGAGCCGGGAGAATAGTAATCTAAATAATAGTAGAAGAAAAGCTACTATTATTTAGATTACTACAGTTACTACTAAAATACAGATTAAGAAATTGAAGTCATACTTCAGAATTGTTGTATTAAACGTAGCTACTGTAGCTAATATAGATCAATCAATCTCTCTTTCTCTCTTTCTCGCTCTCCCACACCCGTGCGAGTGCCGAAGAAAAACAAGAGGGTCGCGAAATGAGAAACCTCGAAAGATTCGCGAAATCTGATTTTACCACCCCAAGTAAGAAAAGACGAGATCACCCTCGGGCGTTGGAGAAATCGGTCTCGTACTAATCTTTGATAACGTAATTTCTCATCCCGGGTAAACCGGGAATGTCTTATCTATCTCGCTGCGTAGCGATGTCAATTTGTTCCCGCGTATCTCGTGAACTCGAACTTCGTCCCTTCCCCAGGGCGAAAGGGGTTGAATTCCTGACTCCCACGGGATGAAAATCCATGACTTTGATATTTTTCTTCAAAATCTATAAACGACAAGGAGCGAACGATAAGATCGGCTCGTTTTACTTTCTCGCGTAAATTCTTAGAAGAAAAAGAAGAGGCAATCAAATAATTCATGAAAAATAATAAAAAAAAAAATCATAAAAAATAATAACTTCGATCAAATTTTATGAAGTGCGCGAAGAGTGAAGAACACATCGTAAACTTAGGACGGTCGTATTTCCCAGCGGCGTAAAAGAGCGCGAAGCTCTTCTTTCGTACGTCGTTTCATCGGGTCACGTTTCGTTTTTTTTTTCCTCGAAAATGAAAAAAAAAACAAAATCAACAAAAATTAAGCCTCTCGTCCACTCGAGTTGGAGCAGTGATAGAAAAAACGTCCTACAAAATTGATTTTATTTCGTCAACGGCAAGCGGTTACGGATAATCTCAAGATTGAAGTACGCGTGCTTCTTTCGTCGTTTGAGAAAGCCTCGCAGACTTTTTTGTTCGAGCTTTTTCTCTCTCTCTCCTTCCCCACCACCTTATTCCCAAAGCTGGTCGGCCTCTCTCGTCTCTCGCTATCCACCAGTCTTATATGACTGGATCAGGCTGAAGTGAGCTCTATAAGCGACGTGGAAAGAGAGAGAGAGAGAGAGAGAGAGGGAGAGAGAAAACGATCGAAGAGAATAGAAGGAAGCGAGAGAAAACTAGCGAGAGATAGAGGGCGAGAGTTTGAAGGAAAATCTTACTCTACCGAGGCGAAGAACCGGTTCCTGACACGAATAGCCTCTTTACGTCATCGCTAAGATAATTAATATCAGATATAACGCTCGCTCACTTGCAAACCACTCGCCGCCTCATCTCTCGCACCCCCACTTCTGCGCTACTCTTTCCTCTTCCCTCTGCCCCACCATCCATTGCACTCCTTTCGCTGTTGGTTCTCGTTTCCAATCCCCCTTCTCCTACCCTTTACGCGCTTTCCATTGGTGCCTCCCGCCTCTCCCCACCACCGTACCGCCTCGTCATCATCTCTCGGCACTGCCGCGAGCCCGTCGACGCCCGGCGGTAACTCGGGCAACGGCCGCGGTCCCCCCGG